>MU223104.1:2320143-2360261 GCA_018584345.1 Thuja plicata
GGTGGCTAAGATTTTGGCCAGAATTTTGTAGGAGACATTTAGAAGTGTTATTGGCCTCCAATTTTTTATGAGGGCCTTATCCCCATCCTTGGGGATAAGTTTGATAATACCACGGTTAATGGAATTACCAAGAGAGCCATGGGAAAGAGCCTTTGAATATATCTCAAGAAGATCCTTGCAGATCCACCTTTGATTAGCTTTATAGAACTCGATGGGGATGCCATCAGGACTAGGGGCCTTTTCCAACTTAAGAGAGTTAATGGCATTACCAATTTCATCAAGAGAAATCTGTTTGGCAAGGGTAACAGTATCCTCAGCAGAAACAATTTTAGGAATCAGAGCACGCCCCTTGTCCCTGAGAGAGGAGGTCGCAACCGAATCCTCAGAGGAAAACAAGTTTTGATAGAATTTAGCAAAAGTATCCTTAATAGAGTCAAGGTCAGTAATCTCTTGATTGTCAACGATGATCCTTTCAATGGATTCATGAGTATGTTTGTGTTTAATAAGATTGAAAAAAAACTTAGAACCCCGATCCCCATATTGCAGCCAATGAGCTCTGGCCCTAATCTTAGCTCCCTTAGTTTTAATGACCTGATGCCTCCTAAGTGCATCTTTAGCTTTAATAACTTGGGAGGTAAGTTCAAGGTCAGAGGGAGAATGTTGATTATTAACTTTAGCAGTAGCTAATTTATGAGAAAGATGTTTCTCAAAGAATCTGTAGTCCTTGGCCCGTTTCTGACCAATAGTTTTTAATAGGTTTCGCCAAGCAAGGATGTTCTTATTCCAATTATCAATAAAAATACCATTGGGGAGGTTATTTTTGTTAATAATGCTGATGATATGGATAGTAGAGAGGAAATCGACATCTCTGAGAAGATTGGTGTTAAGGATGAATTTGGGTCTAAGGTCGCGGTTAACAGCAGGGGAGGTGCTGAAGGTGAATGAGGCAAAGATGGGGTGGTGATCGGACAAGGATGTGGGGGTGACAAGAACAGAGTTGCCACCATTGTCTGGCAGGACAGAAAAAAAGTGCTTACAAGCATAAAACCTATCAAGTCTAGAATATATTCTAGCATGACCTTGTTGTTAGTTGCACCATGTGTGGCAAAGACCCGGATTGCTGGCCTTGTTGCCAAACAAGGGGTCGAAGAGGTGTTCAGAGTTTTTAAGCCTATTCCAGGTAACTTTCTCTCTATCCTTCCAGGAAAATGGAAGTCCTCCATTCTTATCATCCTAACATTCGACCATGTTGAAATCACCAGCAACAATTCAGGGGATGCTAGGGAGAGAAGACAACCATTCCCAAAGACCAATTCTTTCATTAACATCATTAGATGCATAAACAACGCATATGCCAAAATATTTCTTGTTGTAATTTAGAGTGACCCAAACAGCACAGTTATAGGGGGAGATGCCCTGATTGGTAATAAACTTCGCCCATTTAGGGTTCACAAGCAGGGTAACCCCACCTCTACCCTTTGGGTGGTTGGTGGAGATTTTAACAGCCTCCTTCCATATAAAATTAAGATTTGATTCCAGAATAAAACCAGTAGATTTAATTTCTTGCAACATAAGAAAATCCAAGTGCTTACAAGTAGACAAGAAATTTTTAATAACATATTTTCTATCCGGGGACTTGAGTCCCCTAATATTCCAAGAAAGACAATTCATGAGGAAACATTTGAAGGGGAAGAATGCACTTCAGATGATTCAACACAGGTGGTCATCTCATCAGTACACATTTCATCATCATTTTTTTTAATATTTTTATTTTTTGATCTAGGAGGTCTCCCTCTGCGTTTAGATGTAGGAAAACCAGACAAAAAATATCCTTCATTATCGGTTAAGGTTTCGGGTTCCGCAGAGGGAACAACCCAGGAGTGTTCAAATTCAATCGGGGTTTGCGAAGCAGGGATTACCACAACAACAAATTCGTCACTGATCTCCTAAAAGGGTTTCGAAGGGTTCGAAGGAGGCAAAGAACTAGGGTTCAGAGGGGCGGAGGTGGCAAGTTGGGAATTAGGCGAAGAGAGTTCAATAGGATTGAACATATTTGAAATGACAGGAGAGGAGGAGGAAGGAGGTTTGGAGGATGAGGAAAGGTTGTTATTCTTGTGCCTACACTTTTTGGTCACACACTGGAAACCATCCAATTGGGGATTATCTATCGGACAAGGTTGAGAGACGACAGGGGCAGGATTAGGGTTAACTGCAGAGGAGGATTTATAATCATTACCGGTCTGATTTACACTAGGCATCACAGTTCCCATGTCCAAACCAGATTCCTTAGGGTTGGGAGTGGGTTTCTTAAGAAGGATAGGACAATCTTTGCGAAGGTGCCCTTCTCTGCGGCATAAGAAACATGCATTAAGACCACCGAGAAGTTCAATAGGGTAATTGTATGAAGTATTTTCAACATTGATATGAAAAATCGGTGGTATTTCCAACCTAGGATTCAGGGAGATGAGGATTTGGGCGTCCATGTGAGGAACAAGATGAACAGTGTCATCCATACGAATCACTTTCCCTAAAGGCTGAAGCAATTGAGGGATAAACCTCCAAAGAAATGGCAGAATATGCTTAATGACAATCCAGCGGGGAGCTAAGAGGGCCAACACTTCTTCATAATTTGCATCGGGAGACCAGGCAATAGCTCTAAAGGAGGCTGAACCAACCGACCAATACTGTTTTTTAAGAACTTCAGTTTGAGCTTCATGGTTAACAAAAAAAATGACAAAAAGACCCTTTTGAATTTGCCAACAGAAGGAAATATGAAAAACCATTTTAAGATTCCAAAAATTATGAAACCAATCATCAAGAAACTTTCTAGGAGGGCATTTATCCAAATCAACAGCTGAAAAGAAGATAGCAGTGCTTCGTAACCTACTCTTTTCCATAACAATTTCAGCAAGCATTTCAGAATTGGGAGAAATGGAGAAGGAAGAACCAGATGTCCCAGAGGTCTTACCGGGGCTATGGGTTCCATTGGTAACGGCAAATTTGGCTTCGGTGTTGGTGGAGATGCCTGCGTTTGCTATAGCCTCTGAGAAGGATCTAGGTCTCGCCGAAGGAGTTTTAGGAATTGGGACAGGGGAAATGGGAGTAATAGGGTCGTCATTAATGGAGTCTTCCCTTGGCGAAACCGAGGAGGAGGGAGTGGGTACGATCGCAGGCGGAGAGGGATCAACATTAATGTCATTACTCATCTTTTGAGTTGAAACAAACACACCTGTTATGGGAGGGCATCCATCGCCAGCTGGCCGTCCCTGTTGTTGTCCACTGCTCGCCACGTTGGCTTTGAAACTCCCGCCACTGCAAGCGATGGAAACGCTATCTGTCCGATCACACTTCGTTTTCGCCACCTTAGCAGAACGTTTTCGCCGAAAAAGCAGAACCTCAGAATAAACTTGATGACATTTAGTTTAAAAAAGTAAATATCAATAATAGTTGTAATTATATTGTAATGTAATTTGTGTGCAATTTTTAATTTTGATTAAAATTATATTTTATAAGATATTTCCATTCATTAGTATTGACTAGCTGCCTACCCCTTACACTTCATTTTGGTGCAAACACTAGTAATATTTGATTTGTAATGTAGAATATCACTACAATACATAAGATACTTTTGTATATTTAAGTACATAAAATCCTAAATAATGTGAAGCATATTCTTATTGCTTTTCATTTATATAAAAAAGTGTCAATTTTATGTTTGATGATGGCCTTTAGATACCACTAAATTATTTTAGTAGTGCATATAACATTATTTTTTTTTTGTTGAATAAAAGGTTATATCAATAAGAGAAATCCCCGTAGACAAATGTTTTTTAATACAGGAATATATTAAAAAGAAAAATCTTACAAGAAATTGAATTGTGATAAAAGTGAGACACAATAACAACCAAACACAATGATCACAAACAATAATCAAAATCTAAGTTCTAGATACATCTAAAATAGAGCATAGATATTGAATTACAGGTTGAATTCATTCATGTACAATAGTTTAGGTAGGCTAGATACCAAAACTATCGACAGGAAAATTAATAATATATTTAATCGAGGATTAGAGGTGTTCAATCAAACATTTTGCGTGCAACCTCTCTGCTCATATGCTTAACATTTGTTCGAGGCATTTTATCAAACATTTTGTAAGCATAATCTGTAGGCAGGCATTTTCGAGACATTCCGTCGAACAATTTGCATGCAAAGTCTGTAGGTGGAGGATTTTTATATGAGCATTTTGTCAAATAGTTCGTCTGCATTATCTTAGCCTCTGTTTTGCAATGTCTGCTACGCACTTCATCTCTTGCATTTACAAAATCCTTTTGAAATATGCTTCGATGGACATTCCAAAGCTCCCATTTTGATACAGGGTATGATGATTACGGCATAGTTGAGAAGGAGCAGTAGCAAAGGACATTGAGTTTGATTTTACATCTGCCAAAAATGTTTACAGAGCCTTTTAATAGATCTATATTCTGTAAAAGCATTCTATGAGACTGCAAACAATTCACATACCCTGTCTATGCTTGAAGAGTTTGAATATATGGCTGCCAGGGTAGCGTTCTAGAATATTTGTTGCTTCAATGCCTGCCAAAAAAATCCATTTCCTTTATGCTTTGCTGGGCGTTTAAACCTGTTTCAAAACTTACATCTGGCATAGGATGATAATAAAAGTCATGGAAATTGGCTTTAAACAAGTCAATTGTAATTGTTCGATAGCTTGTCGAATCTTTTAACAAATCTGTTTTACTCTATTCCTGTAAACATGAATTTCATAGGACTTGTTTTTTTTGGGGTCATGAGAATGTAGATGATGGTTCTGAAATTTGGTTTTAAACTGCTACTACATGCATTCATTTCAAGCTTTGTCAAACTTTCTCAACAAATTCATTTTGTGCATGCGCTCAAGGTGGATTTTATGCATGCGCTCAAGGTGGATTTTATGCATTACCATGCAGGTGTTGGGAAAATATGCACATTTTAAATGTTTTTCTAGGAAAGGTGTTTTAACTTTGAATTCTAATGCAACAATAAAAAAATAATTTTAAGATTATAGAACATAAAAAACGTATTTTCAAGGTTATGAATAGAAAAAAATTATAGGTAAATCTTGAAATTAAAAATAATGAAGAATTGACTTTTGAATTATCTAAAAGCTTTTATTTTGTAGAAATGACTTCAAAGTTCTGATTAATTCAAGTGAGTGAGGGCTCGAACCCAACAATTAAAATAACATCAAGTCTGAGAGATGACACAAAAAGAATTCACCAACAGTGAATTCAAACAGCTAACTAACCAATAGGAACATACTAAAGACTAGAAACAACAACGAAACTAAAAACCAGAGCCCAAATCACCAGGCCAACAATCCACACAAAGAACCAGGATACTAAAAATCAAGGCCAGTTGACACAACTACTTGGCCGGAGGAGAGACCCCCTTCCAATCTTCATTGAGCTCCTTTAGCTTGTCAAGGAAGGAGTCACGTCTCGGAGGCCGAGTAGAGATAGCATCCCTAGAGACCATCCCCCCCATGGGCATCATTTGCAAATTGTCCCCTCTCTTCTTGTGCTTCATCTTTCTTTCCTCCAACTCAACTTGAATGGAATTGATAGATAGAATGGTCTTCTCGAGCATCTCCTTGCTATAAGAGGACAAGTCCTCAAACTGTTTGTACAAATGGGACTGGTTAACCTTCATGTTGGCCAGGGCATTTATCATTTCCATTTTCTCATCCTCGAAGGGAATCTGGTTCATCAACTTGTTAATTTGATCCTCAATAATCTCTCAGTCGTCAAGTTTTTGGCCAAAGTCGTTAGCAACTTCCCACAAATTATCAAAACCTTTGCCCTCAGTCCAATCCATCACCTTTTTTTGCACTTCAGTCATAACCTCTAACCTATTTATTTTCCTCCTAGCAATTTGCAGTTGGTGGATAAGCCATTTAGACACAACATTCTATCTATTGTAACAAACACAAAGCTCGTCCACCTTCCTTCCCAGGGTTTCCAAATCATAAGAACTAGTAAGGGTTTTGGCTAACTTGGAGGGAGAGGAACTTTTGGGAATATCTGGGTTGCCAGGGTAACTGGGCCATATTTTTGGGGAAGGGGAAAACCCAGTCAAGGAAGGGGAATTGGCAGTCGAGTTCTTTGGAGTCCACGCCGACTCCGTAGACTAGGTGGAGGTAGAGTCTTCAGAAAGCTCGATTGTGTCATTCTTAGGCTCCTCCAAACCCAAAGCTTTGTATTTTTCCTTTCTAAGAGGATTAAGTCGAGTGGTCCCAAGGGATGGGGAAATAGCAAGGACTTTGGTCGAAGGTCGAGTACAGGTGAAAAAAGAGTTATTAAGCTCAATGGAAATGGAATGAGAAGGGATCATGTACAACATGAGACTCAGATAAAAATTATACAGGCGCAGGATAAGACCTTGGCTAAGGGGAATCCTATTTTTACCTTTAGCTATGTGACAGACTTAGTCAAAGAAGAAAATATCCAGAAAGGGAAATCAAAATTAACACCTCTACGGAAATGATTAATCATAAGAAACAGATGGCAATGGAAACACTTGAATCTACTTTCAAACGTGATAAACTTGATGAGAATCATCACGATGAAATTCCATTTAGTAGATAACTCATCTATGTTGAAACCATTTTGCAGTCTCGACACTTTTTCACTAGGGTCAAGGAACCTTCTGAAATCCTTCTTGAAGTTGGCATTCAAATCACGAGGCATTTCTTTGCCTTCCATGATAAGCCTCATCACAACCACAATCATTTCCGTCAAAACCATGAAAAAATACACCGAATGTAGACCTTTCCATCCATCCACAACTTAGCAAAATTCTCTGATAAGTCAGGATTATAACCCTTCATGCCATCAACATAACTATCAATGTGGCCCTCCTTGGATAATACCCCACACTTTAGAATCATTCTTATACTCCTCGCAAGTATCCAACTCTATCTAGTTTAGATCACCACCCATAATGTAGGCCAAACAATCTCCCCTAGATGGAGTCCAAAAAACAACTAGTAGCCAGAGCGACTACCAAAGACTCAAACCCCTAGCAAAGCACATGATCTCAGAGAAATTTAGAGCTATTAAAATCCAAAACTAGATAAAAAGTGAAAACCCAAATCTCGAGCTCCAAGACAAGTATCGATCCTTGCTTGTCATCGTAAAGTTAACTTATTGTCTTATTATTTCCCACCTTGGCAATATCTTTCAATATTTCCACACGAACCACTTTAGGAAGCAAATCGACACCATTCCAAAAAATGATGGAATTAGTGTAGAGAATCTCCTCTACGAGCCTATCAGCTACTCCATTCCCCTCACAAGAGGTGTGAATGCATTGAAAATCATCCAACATGGTTAGGATATTGGATATATTTTGAATGACATGCATTGTCTCCCATCCAGGCGTACATTTCCCTATCAGAGTCATGATAACATTCTTTGCGTCACCTTCCACTAAAATCTTCCGGTAACCACACCTAACCACTAATTACACCCCATTGGTAAGCAACATAGACCTCAACCATGTGGGCAGTCAGAGACCCCAAGTTCACAGTGAACACATCCAACGTGGCACCTAACATGTCTCTGATGATACCACCCCCCCCCCCCCCCCCCCCNAACGTGGCACCTAACATGTCTCTGATGATACCACCCCCACCCGCCCAACCCCGGTTACCAAGTGAAGAGCCGTCAAAATTTAATTTGACCCATCTGGGATCGGGAGGGGGGGGACCACTTAACCAAGTTTCTTAGCCCAACCGTGGGAAACGTATACCTAAGAAGACAGTTGGAGAGACCCTAATTCTTGGATGTATCCAAATTCTCAAAAGGAGGAGAATTATGATTGGAATGATAAATATTTATCATACTTTCCTTTATATTATTGATAGTAGAATGAGATAGGGTCTTCTCAATGACGAATTTGTTCTGAAAGATCTGATTATTCCTCTCCTTCCAAAGGGACCAGCTCACATAAAGAAGTGAGTGCAACCATAATTCTTTATTAAAAATTTGAGAGAAAGGGGGGAACTGACCATTTGAGACCACCTACCAAATCCATTGCTGATTAAATAATTCCATCAACCTCTGTCTTAGAATCCAAGCATAGTGATAGGAGAAAAGAAGATTATTGATAGACTCCTCATTATTTTCACAGAGAGGGCAATGTTTAATCAGCTAAACCCCTTTCTTCTATAGATTATCCAGTGTGAGACTTTTTTGTGACGGACAGTCCACCAAAAGAACTTGAATTTGGGAATTACCTTGAGAGTGCACATCTTTGACCAGTCAAAACTCTAAGGCTAAATGGGGGAGAGAAGGGAGAATCCCGACTTGACCGACTCCCTAGAAGAGTTTTTGTTCCAAACATATTGATCTGGCTGGTTGCTTCGATAGAATCTCTTGGAGCTGATAAGATTGAACAATTGCAAAGAAACAACCCGAAGGGGCCCCTCAAACTAGATAGGGTCAATCTTCCACTTTGGAGGGGAGAAGGAAGATTCCCAATAATCACTAACTAGATTACCAAGACACTACATTAGAAAAGACTCCAAAGCAGGAAAAAAGGGATGAAATTCAAGAGGAGTGTGAGAGATCCAGAGATATTTCCAAAATTTGACTGTGAGGCCATTTCCAATAAGCCAGATTTAACCTTGAAAAGTAGTGGGAATGATTTTAGCAAGATTATTCCAAATATTGGATCCAATAGGCAAGTGATGATGCAAAAAACTGTGGTTTCTCTGTTCTGCATATACTTAGCTCTCATAATGTCAGCCCAATCTTTAGGATTCTTCATGAGCTTGCAACTAAACTTTGATAGGAGGGCCAAATTCATAACATAGGATTCCGTGATGTTCAGTCCCCATTATCCTTGAGGGTGCAAACCTTTCTCCAATAAACTGGGGAATACCTCTTTTTATCTTCAACTCCTAACCAAAGAAATCTATGTTTGATAGCATCAAATTTTTTGGCCCACAAAATTGGCATCTTAAAGAGTGACATAACACAGACAGAGGTACTTTGTATGGCTGCCACAAGCATCTGAAGTTTATGAGAATTTCTTAGGAGAGCACCCTTCTAAGAAGACAAATTAGTTTGTATGCATTCAAGAAGACCATGTTGGTGTTTGAAATGATTTTATGCTTGAAAAGCTACCAATATACCTAGAGATTGATCTTAAAGAGTGGTTAGTTCCAAGTATGGGAACTCTGGGGTAATTGGACCAACTATAGGGACAAGACTGCCCTCTACACTTTTGGTTCTGCAAGACCAAGGTGGTTACACCTAATCCAGCTCAACATATGACAATTTGCAACTTCCTCTAGATTTAGAATAACAGAAAATGATAATGACAATACTGAATGAAAAGAACTCACTCACTAATTCTCAGTTATAATGAAGAACATACAACAAAATAACAATAAAACTTTAAAGGATTTCAGAGCTATTTTTATAATGGAATAATATAGTCAAACCCAACTAAACATGTATCAAAGTAGAAGATATTTATCTCAGACCAGTGCCTTATCCATTGGGCAATATCCTTTAGGCAGATATAGAAACACATAAATCAACTATTTTAAGAGATTCCAAGCCATAAATACAACTATCCCAAACCCATACTACTTGTAAAATCCTGGTGCTTATCAACATGAATTTATCTTTTATTTAGAGCATGATTTAATTTGATCCTAGATTAAAACTCAGAAATAGCAACACATACACGGATAAACTCTATGCAAATGACTTAAAAAATTTAAAATTCATGAGATGAACACCAAACGAGAGATTAAAATCTGGATATATGTATTAAGTGTGAAGAATCATATCTCTATATACAAATTGCAATCAAATATATACCACTTCAATAATATGCTACAGACCTTCAACTTTATTTCTACTTATGATACTTATCTTATACATCTGCTATATTCTCTGACTGAAAAATTTACACATGCTTACAAAAATCAACTTTCCAGCCCCTTCCAAATGATCTTGTAAATCCTTTTATAGATAGAGGATTGCAACCAGCTACGTATCATTTGGACAAGAGACAAAATACATGACTCATATAAAAGACAAACATACTAGAGAAGTAATAACCAGTTTGTTACAAGAATCTTGCTAGTATTTTGTCATATGACCACATGGTCATTGCAACTACTTCAAACTTGTTCTGAGCCCGCCAAATAGAATTTGTTCCTGTTGTCCTTTGATGCAAAAATCTTGTATTTGATGTCCATTTCAAATTGCTGGGGGAACTACCATCTATTGAAAAACTATAAAATATCTTTGTCTTCTTAGTCACATGTCTTATATTTTCCCTTCCAAGATGTGAACACCTCATCATTAGGCCAAGGGAAGTTAATGACTTCATCTTTTTTTGTTATTCAACTTGTCCCATTCTGCTTTCATCTACTTAACCTCTTTTCTCTAGAATTCAAAGTATGATCTGACACTCTCTATAGTTTCCACCGTTTGAACAAACAAAAATGTGCTTTCCAAGTTGATGACACCGTTGGTTCTTATTGAAAACTCCTCACCCATGTCCCTCATCCATCTGGCTTCCCTTTTTAATTTACCACCTTTTCTGAAAAGACTAGGGAATATCTCAAAATGGTCTTTTGAGTACTCTTTCCTTAATGTCTTGGCCTTTTTCTGGATGATGCTTCTTTTTATGTCCAAATCTAACAAGTCCTTGAGGATTTTGTAAGTGTCCTTTATTCAAACATCAACATTTTCTTCCTTTTTGGATAAAGAATAGAATAATTTCAGCTAACTCTTCCTTCCTTTCCACTCTTGCACAATATGCTCCAACCTAGCCTTGTATTCTTCAAAAGAATTTAAAATGGACATAATACTTTTCCCATTCATGTAAATAGAAGAAGGCTCTATATTATCAACAAAGTGCATTGTTGTAACTTTCTGTTTGTCCTCATACCTTTGTTGCACCAAATATTGTGCACTATGAAATTTTGAGCTTTCTTCTTCCCAATTTCCTCTTACTTCTTCCAATCTCTTCCTCTCTGCTACCAATTTATCCTTTTCATAATTGAGCTCTGCCTCTAATATGGAACTGGATGGCATAGGGGAAGGAGGAAATTCAATAATGGAACTAGAAGATGATGGTTGGAAAGGCTCTTGAGAAATCATCCTTTTAGGAGAGGTCTGGATTGATTGTTGTCCTCTCAACTGAGCAATTATTCTATCCTTTTCAATGAATTCTTTCTTCAGGTCATTGTAAGCTTTAAGGATCATTTCCATCTTACTCCTCATCTGTTACCTTTCTTCAGTATGTTTCTCTTCCACCTTCAAGTTAATTTTTGTAGATTCTAGCACTATGCCTGCTTCTTCCACCTCAGTAGTTTTTGCCACTCTTCTTACTAGTAAACTGTTTGAATAATTAGCTTGAGTGGCTTCATTCCTTTTCTTGCCTTCCTCTCTCTTTAGTGACCACATTACCAATGCAACATGATCCTCACTAAACCTGATTCCTTTAATTGCTTGTTGAGCCACTTCCAGAGTGGAATGCATGGGTTTTTTTTCTTTCCTAACAACATCAAAAACTATAGCATCAACAATGTCCCATTCTAGAAGAATGAGGACTCCTTCTTTCTTGACTATTTCTCTTCCCTCTTTAGGTGCGATCTTTTCAAATTTGGCTAACATTTCTTATTTTATCTCAGCCTCAATTTCATTCTTGTCTCTATCACGCTAGTCCTCTTGCTTTTTCTAACACTTCTCCCTAAATTCTTCAATGTGAATTCTCCACAAGAGTTGCATAAATGGTCTATCCTTCACAAATTTTTCATCTGATAAGAACTCATTACTAGCTTGATTTGTAATGGGATCAAGATTTTTTCCAGCAAATGTTGCTACTATTAGATCCATCTCAACATGTTTGGGAGCCTCAGGCATCCCTTCTTGCAATTCTTGATGTGTTACAAAAACTTGCCCTGCACTTCCCATCTGCAACAATTGTTCAACTACTGCTTTCTCATCCAAATACAAAGAAGACTGAGAGGGTGAATATACATTTTCAAATTGGTTCCCCTCTTATCTATCCTTTGCCTCTTTGGGGATGGTAATGATTCTAAATCAAACTCCATTGGCCTTTTCCCTCTTGAGGTAGAAGATTCCTCACCATGCATTTGTTCTACACTTTGACCTCTGTGGGATGTCTCTCCCCCTAGAAATACCATGTTGTACCCTTGCTTCTGATGTGAGACATATTTCCCTGGTGGGATGATCCTAGTAGGTATAGACTTGCTCAAGATATCCTTAGCCTTTTCTGGTTATGCCTTCATGACAACCTCTTTCTTCTGATTCAAAGTCTTCATAATGTCTTCAAAGAGTGTCATTAATGAATCAATTTTATTTTCAAAAGTTTTAAAATCTTTCAATGGATCATACCCCTTATCAAAGCATTGCACAAATGAACAATGTCTTCTTGTAAACCAACCAATTTTCCTTCCTAACTTCTTGTTCTTGCAAATTGAATTCATTCCTAATGATGTCCTCAGGAAAAGTGGAACTGATGATCTATTGCTACACACTGTTTTCTTTTCTTGAACATATCACTTATGAATGCTTTGGGGTAAGCACACCTTGCTACTGAGGTTTCTGAATGATAAGGCTCAAAGAATTTATCCAAATGCACCCAACCGCCTTTTGTATTAACAAGATAGTGCACGCTTGTGATAGTGGGAAAAATAGTACCTTTTCCCTTTCCAGTCAAAGCAACTTCCTGCAATCCACCAATTTGCCTAATAATTTCAGCAATGCCCATTTTGAGTGGGACTCGATATGGGAGAACATATGGGGTGCCCTTGAAATCATATACTCTCAAAAATGTTGAGACAGGATATAAAATAACATCTCCCCAATTATGCACTATCTTGATACTTCGAGCAAACTGCTTTGGTCTTAAAAGATTCAAAACAAATTTAGGGGTCCTAGGGTTTTCTAGAGACAACAAGGCCCTAAGCCTAGAAGAAAAACATTTGTCAAATATAATATAACTAGCTTCTTTTCTATCCCATGATAAATATGTGCTCCACAACTAGACATACATCTCTTCACCATCTTTAATCTTCAATAAATTCATCTCCTTCTCAAAATAGCTTGCACCCTTAAAGAGAAATATGTGCATCAACATAGAATACTAACCAAATTCTTTATCTACTTTTTCATTCCTAATGCCTATCAAACCATTGTGGGCCAGATCAACCACATAAGGTGCATAGTCAAAAGTGATGGCTAAATTTGGGTGGAGAATTTGTACCATCATGAACATGTAATGGATGGGCATCTCTTTCTATTCATCATCCCCAAAAATCTAACACAAAGCACTGTATATACCTCTAGCCTTCATAGTGAAATAATCTAACTTAAATAGCTCTGGGGTACTACGTCCTACCACAACCAAACCTTCAATGTTACCAAAGAATTCCTACAGAGGTTCATTTTTGAGGTAATTCCTTTGAGCTTCGTAGATTTCTTTGAAAGAATCAAAATTTATTTCATCAAGTTGGATGTAAGTGTTGATGACAAGTATTCAATTGTGTATTGTCATTGATGTTTACACAAATATAGTGGTGTTACACAAATGTATATACCTAAAAATGAGCACAGTCAATATATGCCAAGCTCTCTCAGGAATTGAAGAAGACCAAAGTGATTTTGAGTTCTAATTGAGTTCACTCGGGCATTACAGTAACAGTCGAACATTGAAGGATTACAGTGTTAACCAAGTTATGCATTTAGTGTCAGCCGACTAACTACAGTTTACATTTTATGTTTAATTGGTTATATGCAACCGAAAGACTTAAGTTTTATTATTTGTTTGGAAGGTTATTCAAGCTGACTTGACAAGGCCTATCATATTTATACAAGGTCAATTTTGGATTGAATGTGAGTAAGAAGTAAGAAGTGGAAGATTTGTTTCAATATGAAGAGTGAAGGCAAAATCAGATGGGATTCTGATCAAAGGACAAAACATCCAGATAGAGCTACAATAGAATATTTGATCAGTGAGGATCCAGTTTAAAACTAGATCAAAGATCTGAATTAGCAAATACAATTGCTTCATCAAACAAGTCAATCCATTGTTAGTCTCTAACAATTGTAGCAGTGATCCAAAATCCCTTTACAGAGTAGACTTAGTAGTCTTTCATAAATCCTCTCACAAGGTGAAATTTCTACATTGAAGTGTTTGAAGACCTCTAACAAGACCACTCCTAATAGGGTGATTAAATCCTCTAACAGGGTCACACCTAATAGTGTGTTTTGTAACCTTTAACAAGGTTGGCTCCTAAGAGGGATCACTTCAAAAGAGTGAAAAAGATTAACTAGTTGCAATTGGTGGTTTTCCCAAATTGGGTTTTCACGTTAAATCTTGCTGTCATCTGTGTACATGTTATTTTCTTTATGCTTTATGTTTCTGCACTTAATCACTAAAGGATAATCACAGTTAATATCTTAAGATTGATTTTTTAATTGAGTAAGAACCAAATATCTTTGTTAATCGAGTAACAGTCATAAGTTTGATTAAGACATATAAGGGACTTGGATTTTTTTTTGTGGTAACTGATTCACCCCTCCCCTCTCAGTTACTCAACTCATTTCCAACAATTGGTGGTTTTCCCAAATTGGGTTTCCACGTTAAATCTTGGTGTCATCTGTGTACATGTTATTTACTTTATGCTTTATTTTTCTGCACTTAATCACTAAAGGATAATCACAGTTAATATCTTAAGACTAATTTTTTAACCGAGTAAGAACCAAATATCTTTGTTAACCGAGTAACAGTCATAAGCTTGATTAAGACATATAAGGGACTTGGATTTGTTTTTGTGGTAACCGATTCACCCCTCCCCTCTTAGTTACTCAACTCATTTCCAATAATTGGTATCAGAGAATTTGGTGCTTACAGGGAAGATTTCAAGGCCTAAGCTAAAGATCAGAGATGTCTTACAAAAGGGATATCCCTAAGCTTAACAAAGACAACTTCACTGCATGGAAAGATTTGATGAGGCTACATCTATCTACTATTGGAGATACTGATTTGCGATTCCTAGATCATAAGTATGTGGAACCACCGAGACCTATGTATGTGGATCAGATGGTGGACATGAAGAATCATAACATAATGATGATTGATATAGCTTGTTCACTCAGCTATTCCAAATTTGATGAAGTCAAGGACTACCCTACTGCCTATGATATGTGGAAGAAACTGCATGATATCCATGGAGGAGATGACAATGTAAAGAGATTCAAAGAAGAAAGTTTCAGAGGTCAGTTTGATCAAATGAAAATGAAAGAAGGAGAAGACATTACAAAATACAGGGAAAGAATCAAGAAAAGTGTTAGTGCCATCAGAGCCGTCGGTGGAACAATTGATGTAAAAATAGTGGTTAGTAAGGTATTGAGAACTTTACTTCCTATCTATGCAATTAGAGTTTCAGTTATTCAAGAGATGAGGTGCGGTAACGATATAACTCTAGATGCATTGGTTGGAAGGCTTACAGATTTTGAGTTGGACAATTTTGATAATTATTCTCCTAATCCTAGAAATTTGGAGTCCACATTCAAAGATAAATTAAACCTTGGTAAGATGGATAGAAACTCAAAAGTAAAATATATTGACAGTGATATTGATGATGAAGATCTAGAAATCATTTAAGGACTACTTGTGAAGAGAGATGCAAAAGGAAAATGATAGTACAAAGGAAGAATACCATTGATTTTCTTTTCATGTGATGAGGTTGGTCACATTGCTGCTAAGTGTCCAAATAAAGAAGACAAAGGTGAGAGAAAGTTCAAAAAGTACAAAGGCAAGAAAGATTTCAAAAGTTACAAAAGCTACAAGGACAAAGGTAAGAAATCTTGTTATATTGCAAAAGATTCTGATAGTGATGAAGATGAAATGGTTTACATTTCTATTAAGGATGAGTCATGCAATGAAGAAAATGAAAAGATTGCACTTTTCTCTCATATTATCAATAATGACACTTAAATAATTGATAGTGTTTGTTCTCACCACATGACTAGTGATAAAACTAAATTTGAACATATTGAGCACTATGATGGTGGGAGTGTCAGTTTTGGGAATGATGAGCCTTTCTATGTGAAAGGTAAAGGTTGCATTGCTCTAACTGAAGGAATCAAATGTGATAATTTTTATTGGGTTGAAGGACTAAGGAATAATCTAATAAGTGTGGAACAATTGAATAACATTGGTTTCAAGGTAGAATTCATGAATGAGAAAGCCAATCTCCTGGATGGTAAGGGAAACCTAGTTGGAACTGGCAGGAAAACAAAAGGTAATCTATTCTATCTTGATCTCACTGAAATTTCATGTTTTATTACACAAGTAGAAGAAAGCTAGTTATGGCATAAAAGATTGTGTCATGTGAATTTTGATAACGTCATCAAAATAAGAAAGAACAAGAGAGTAAGAGGTATTCCTATTTTGAAGAAACCTAAATTGGCAATATGCAAACAATGTCAAATTGGGAAGATGGGCAAAACTAGTTTCAAGAGAAATAATTACAATACATAAGAAGTCTTGGAGTTAGTGCATACTGATATGTGTGGACCAATTGGAACAAAAAGTTACACAAGTGAGAAGTATTTCATTCTATTTGTTGATGACCATTCCAAAATGATAATTGTCATGTTTCTCAAATAAAAATCAGAATGTTTTCAGAAGTTTAAGTGGTACCTTGCTAGAGTTGAGAAGGAAACAAGAAAGAAACTTAAATGCCTAAGATTTGATAGAGGAGGTGAATTCATTTCTAATGAGTTCAATGAATTCTGCAATGAAAGAGGAATCAAGAGACAAGTATCTGCCCCAGGTATACCACAAAAAAATGGGATAGCAGAAAGAAGAAACAAATATATTATGGATTGTGCAAGAACCTTAATGATTGAAAATAATGTTGCAAACAAATAATAGAAGGAAGATATCAACACTGCACTTCAAACCTTGAATATAGTTCAACTGAAGAAAGGTACTGAGCATACAACTTTTGAATTATGGTATGGCTATAAACGCAATGTTCGTTATTTCAAAGTATTTGGAAGTAAATGTTACATCTTGAAGGAAGAAAGAATTGGAAAATTTGATGTAAAAGGTGATGAAGTTATATTCCTAGGCTACTCCTGTAAAATAAAATCATATAAATGTTTGAATCTTTCTACTCATAAATTAATAGAAAGTGTACATGTAAAGATTGATGAGTTTGCAGAGAGAAGTGAAGAACAAAGTAGTAAAGAGCCCAAGGACTATAAGAACTTTGTGTATTATGAACCTGATACTATAGCTAAGACATGGGCAATGGTGATTGGACAACAACCATGTTAACCACTAAATTCATCAGCACAAACCTTGTTGCAAATTTTGCAACCCGAGCTGCTAACTGTTGAAACCGAGTCTCATACTAAAGAAACTGAGTCACAGACAGAGATAACTGAGTCACAGATAGAGGCAACTGAGTCTCAGATAGAGGCACCTGAGTCTCAGACAGTGGAACCCGAGTATCAGTTGGAAGAGAAGAACAAAATATTTGAGCATGGTGAACCTAATGGAGCAAGCCCAGAATCAAAGAGGAAGGAACCTATACTTGCCAAATATGTCAGATGGCATCATGCACCTGAGAAAATAATTGGAGACCAGAAAAATGGTATAATGACAAGGAACAAACTTAAAGGTACATTTTTGTTTAGTGAAATTGAACCTAGAACCATTAAAGATGCATTGAATGATGAAAGATGGATAGATGCCAGGAATGAAGAGATTGAGAAGATAGAAAAGAAAAAACCTAGACTCTTGTACCTAGACCAAAAGACAAGAATTTGATTGGTACTAAGTGGGTTTTCAGAAACAAGATGAATGAAAAAGGTGAAGTTTCTAGAAACAAGGCAAGATTAGTGTGTAAAGGATATGCTCAAGAAGTGGGTATTGATTATGGAGAAAAAATTTCTCCTGTTGCAAGAATTGAAGGAGTCAAAACTCTTTTGGCATATGTAGCACATAAATGATTCAAGGTATACCAAATGGATGTAAAATCTGCATTCCTGAATGGAATTCTGGAAGAGGAAGTCTATATTGAGAAACTTGAAGGTTTTGTTGATCCTAACAAAAGGAATATGGTTTGCCAATTTCACAAATCCTTGTATGGACTGAAGCAAGCTCCTAGATCCTAGTATGAAAGATTGCATGGTTACCTAGTAAGTACTGGATTTCAGAGAACTAATGACAATAGTAGCTTGTACATCAAAGAAGGACCTTAGAATAAGATACTATTAGTAGAGGTATTTGTTGATGATATACTATTCATTGGATATGATGATTTATGCAAATAATTCTCTGAAGCTATGAGTAAGAAATTTGAGATGTCTATGTTTGGAGAAATAAAATTCTTTGTTAGTTTACAAGTTCATCAAATCAAGGATGGTATGTACATTACTCAGTCTAAATACATCAAAGAGATACTAAAGAAATATGGAATGGAAGTTTCGAGACCAGTTGGGATACCTATGTCTACTAGACATAAGTTGTCTAAGGATGATGACGCAAAGGAGGTAGATTAGAATACCTACAGATCCATGATTGGTAAACTTCAATATGTTGTTCACACTAGACCTGTTATTGCATTAGCAATTGGTATTGTTGCACTATTTTCAGCTAATCCTAGAGAGAATCATTTGATGGCTATCAAAAGGATTCTGAGATATCTTAAGGGTACTGAAGATTATGGATTATGGTATAAGAAAGGAGGAAACTTTGATTTGAAGACTTTTACTGATGCTGATTGGGAAGGTAGTGTTGATGACAGGAAGAGAACAAGTGGTGGAGTGTTATTTCTTGGAAAGAGGTTAGTCTCTTGGACTAGCAAGAAACAAAATTTCATTTCTCAGTCTATAGTAGAGGGAGAGTATGTTGCTGCAGCAGTAAATTGTTCAAATATTATATGGTTCAAACAACTATTGTCAGGTATGAAGGAGGAAATAAAAAAACCAATTATTATCTATTGTGACAACACCAGTGCTATTAAAATTTCAAAGAACCCTGTGATCCATACTAAGACTAAGTATATTGCAATAAAGTATCATTTCTTGAGAGAATTGGTTTAGGACAAGGAAGTAAGGTTGGAATATGTGAATACTAAAGAACAAATTGCAAACATATTCACAAAACCTTTACCTAAGGATGCATTCTTGTATCTTAGATAAAAGCTAGGGGGGATTCCCCTAACTGAGGCTCACTAATGGACAGATTAGTGTCGATGCATCAACTGAGCTACAATACAAATCTAATATGTTGATGCATATTGTTAGAGCTTATTGCATATGAATCAGTACCTGAGGTACACTACAATTTCATTGGATAGAGTCTTTGGCATTTGGATGTCAAAGAGGGAGAGATTATTGATGTCATGCCAAAGAAATTATTAAAGGAAAGATTATTGAGGGAGAGATTATTGATGACAAAGGGAGAAATTTTATCAGAAACATAGATTAATGTAAGAGGGAGAAATCTGTATTTCAATAATTATGAAGATAGAGGGAGTTTCTGGATGAGAATTAGAATGAAGCTAAGGACATTAATAAATTCTTTTTATCCTTATTTCTGTTGCTCTAAAATTCTCTGTATTATGACATGTTGTGTTGCCATCAATGCCAAAGAGGGAGATTGTTGATGACAATTATTCAATTGTGTATTGCCATTGATGTTTACACAAATATAGTGATGTTACACAAATGTCTATACCTAAAACTGAGCATAGTTAGTATATGCCAAGCTCTCGCAGGAATTGAAGAAGACTAAAGTGATTTTTAGATCTAGCTCAGTTCACCCAGGAATTATAGTAACGGTCAAGCATTGAAGGATTACAGTGTTAACCGAGTTATGCATTTAGTGTCAGCTGACTAACTGCAGTTTACATTTTATGTTTAATTGGTTATATGCAGTCGACAAACTTAAGTTTTATTATTTATTTGGAAGGTTATTCAAGACGACTTCACAAGGCCTATCATATTTATACAAGGTCAAGTTTGGATTGAATGTGAGTAAGAAGTAAGAAGTGGAAGAGTTCTTTTGATATGAAGAGTGAAGGCGAAATCAGATGGGATTTTGATTAAAGGACAGAAGATCCATACAAATCTGCAATAGAATATTTTATCAGTGAGGATCCAATTTAAAACCAGAGCAGAGATCTGAATCAGAAAAGACAGTTGCTTCGTCAAACAGGTCAATCCATTGTTACTCTCTAACAATTGTAGCAATGATTCAATCTCTTTACAGAGTAGACTTAGCTATCTTTCATAAATCCTCTCACAAGGTGACATTTCTACATTGAAGTGTTTTAAGACCTCTAACAAGGCCACTCCTAACAGGGTGATTAAATCCTCTAACAGGGTCACACCTAACAGTGTGTTTTGTAACCTTTAACAGGGTTGGCTCCTAATAGGGCTCACTTCAGAAGAGTGAAAAATAATAACTAGTTTCAATTGGTAGTTTTCCCAATTTGGGTTTTCACGTGAAATCTTGGTGTCATCTATGTACATGTTATTTTATTTATGCTCTATGTTTCAACACTTAATCACTAAAGGATAATCACAGTTAATATCTTAAGATTGCTTTATTAACCGAGTAACAATAGAATGTCTTTGTTAACCGAGTAACAATAATAAGTTTGATTAAGATATCTAAGGGACTTGGATTAGTTTTTGTGGTAACTGATTCACCCCTCCCCTCTTAGTTACTCAACTCATTTCCAATAGGAAGGTTCATTTAACTAAAAAATTTCTCAAAGTTTTTTTGTCATGATGCTTATCCAAACCTCTCCATTAATGTCTCTCACCACCCTGGCTACATGATCATATTTCTGTGCTACCTGAATGATCAAATCAATATCATAAAATCTCTCGATACTACCAATCTCCCTACATCAAACTACCAGATGTTGCTACTAGGTGCAAAAGCATTTCTCTGATTGAAAGAACTTTAAACAATGCTAAACCTGTCATGCAAATATTTGAATCTCTAACCCATTTACCTTTATCATACAAACCCTCCCCATTTTTCAAATGAGGTTTTCTAGGTACCAACTCCTTGATCTTAGTGGAATCATTAGTTAAATTAAGCAACTGTTGTAACAGATCATAAAAAACATTTCTTTCCTAGTAGTCAAATTTGTCTGTGAACTCTCTTCATGGTGCCATTCTTAAACTAGGGTATCACAATAACTCAAACTTTGGAAAGCAAACCCTAATCACTATACAAGATCAAAATTAACTGGTATTCAAGCTCACAATTCTGCAAGAGTGGAATCATAGATTAAATTACCCATTCTGTAAGTGCTGGAAAACATACAGAAAATGTTGTAACTTGGCTTTGCTCAGACTCTTCACAAATTATGGTGATAGAAACATCAAATTGAAATTTTATAATCCCACTTTCCAAATTTTAACACTAAATTCCAACTGATATGACCACACGTTCTTCCATTACTCTTTCTTAGTTTGAAAATTCGTGGCTCAACAGTTCAACTGACTTAATTTTCAATTTTAAAACACAATTGTAGATATCAACAACATATTATTACATCGTGCGGTCTATAGCCTTTCACAAAATCCACTAACAAGTAAGACACATGTCCATCAGGAACAATTCCTTAAGGACAATCTATCGATCATCTTCATTATTGAGGAAAAACACCGACCATTAGATCAAGTCAACATACCGTTGAGTTACTTTACTTTACTTTCGGCCAGGTCCCACTGACATGCTACGTGTCAACAAGGCACAAAACCTAGAAGAAACAAGATCATATCATCATCCGATATAGTCATAATGCCCACTGTTGGATTTAAAAAACTTATCTGCATGTTACGTCCACTTTAAAACATAGATATGGCCTGGCACTTTCTACGTGTTGAACATGCGTAATGGATTAATGGTTAATCTTCTATTTATCTCGCGATCTAGGAAAAATGATGACCGTTAGATTTAAAAGACTTGTCAACCCTTTATCTTCTAGTTAACTTTAAACATATTGACCTGATGATGTCATAAAGAATAGGTGTTAAGAAGGTACAATGCCTTGAAGACTCACGATCAGATCATTTGGTGATTAAGGAACACCGCCAGCCATTAGATCAAAACCACTTGTATGAAGTTTATTTCTTGCTTGAAAATCTTTCTGGCTCGCTAGAGACACGATTCTGCCAGACGTATTTCCTTGATGAGTATCTACCGATAATCTTCATCTTTGAGGGTAAGCACCAACCCTTGGATCAAAGTAACTTGCATGACTCTTGGGGTTGAAATAAAAAGGCTTGCGAGGGGTCCAAAAATTAGGAGATAAAATAAAAATAATTAAACGTTAGGATTCAAAATTAAAACCCAAAGAGGACCCCGACCAAGGGGACTTTTATAAACACATGTTAAAAGATAAACTTAGGTGATTCTAAAGTAATGCGGAAACATAACATAAGGGAAGTTTAAGGTGTTAGACCAAACCAAAGAATTAGAAATTATCACCTAGTGTTTATGTGATACAGAACCTTGCTCAGGGTTTCAAACACATGACTTAGCAATGAGGCAAATTTTTTTTGCAGCCCTAACAGACCCGCCCATAGAATATTGTCAACTTTACCTACCGATAGGGGCATTCCCAGCTAGTTAGAGGGAAAATCAACAAGATTATAGTCAAGGATGGAGACAATTCTATTCTCAATGGTCCTAGGGGTGTTGAAGAAAAATAAAGCACTCTTATGAAGGTTATTTTTTTACCATACACCAAAGCATAATTTTGAAGCATGTTTTTCCAACACTAGGCCTCATAAATAGTGGAAACACCCCTAAAAAAAGCATCATCAACAATTTTTTGGTGAGACAACACAATAGGGACCAAGGATAGCTTAAACCAAACTAGAGGACCAATCTCAACCAATCTAGAGATATTCCTACCAAGAGCATCCACCAAAAGAATAAACATGTAGGGAGAGAGAGGATCACCTTGAAAAAGACCCCCAAAAGAAGATAAAAAACCTTTGGGAGAGCCATTGACCAACACATAATACTTAGGGGAGTGGAAGAAGGACCAAAAAAGAGCCAGAAGTTTCCCGTCGAAATTGAATTTTTTGAGAATAGCTAAGAGGAAATCCCATGATACCATATCATAGGCTTATGAAATATCAAGCTTCAATATCATTCCTTCCTTTTTAATTTTCTTCATAGAGTGCATGGCCTCATGAATAGTTAGAATGAGATCAATGATCTTTCTTCCAAGAAAAAAACCATTCTGATGAGGATGGACAAGATTGTTGATGTGTGGGTTAATTCTATTAACAATCAATTTTGATAGAATTTTATAGATGGTGTTGCAGAGACTTATGGGTCTAAATTATGTTATCTTATTAGCACCTGCCATCTTAGGTATCATGAAAATGAAATCATTATTCAATTATTTCAGTATAGCACCAGAAGCAAAGAATTCCTTAGCAGCCCAGAAGAGATCCCACCCCACAATATCCCAATATTTCTTATATAATAGAGGGGAAAAACCATCAAGAATCAGAACTTTATAGGGACTTAAGGAGAAATTAACCTATTTAACTTCCCCTAGGGTGACCAAATGTTCCATAGTTCTAGCATCCTCATGGTAGATATTGCGAGGAATACAATCCAACAGGGAGTAACGAATAAGTGAGGAGTTGGGATCCACATTGGGGATGTGATTGAAAAGTGAAGAGAAGTATCTAAAAACTTCATTTCCCATCTCAATATAATTAGGAAAAGAGACCCCTGCCGGGGTGATTAACACCCTAATGGAATTCCTCTTTTTATGTTTCAAAGATGATTGATGGAAGAACTTGGTATTTCTATCTCCTTAAATAATCAATTGGATTCTGGATCTTTGTTTCCAAAATGTATCCTCCTTGCTGATGATAATATGGAGATCCACTGGAAAAGATTTTTCCTCTATCGCAAGCAGGGCATCCGGGCAACCATTTTTCTCAATCCCGCTTTGGACCTCTTTGAGATTTTCCTTTGTTTGAGATTTTTGAGAGAAAATGTTCCCAATAGTGAATTTATTCTAGTGTTTTAGATTAGACCACAAATTTCTTAATTTATTAGCCAGTCAATAAATAGAAGTTCCATTAACTTTCACCCAACACTATTTGGAAATAAGCAATTTGAAATATAGGTTGTCCATCCACATAATTTCAAACAAGAAAGGGTACACCTCCTTCATAGTTTTGGGATCCCACTTCATGAGAATGGGGTTATGGTCAGATTTGAATATGACAAGAGAGGAAAGAAAATAGTCATCATAAGCGTCCCAGGCAGTAGACATTAGACAACGGTGCAACCAAAACTAGATGAGATGATCACCAGATCTCATATTAGACCAAGTAAATTTATTCCCCTAAAGATCAAGATCCATAAGGTTCCATCCATCCAAGAATTCATGCAAATCTTGCATTAAGTTAGAGAAGTCAGAGGAACCCCCATATTGTTTTGATGGGAAGAGAGGAGAGTGGAAGTATCCCATCACCATCTGCTAATAATTAGAGAAGGTATAATGGGAAAGAAGAATATCTTTCCAAAATGTCCTTCTTAGATTGACAATATTGTGTGCATAGATATTAGTGAGCACCTACTTCAGGTTAGAATGGTTGTGAACAAACAACAAGTTTTGAGCATTTTTAGACTGCAAGAGAAGGGAACTAGCCAAATTATTAGGTTCCCATAAAAAAACTAGGCCACTTGATGCCCCATCCACATCTATAGCCTCAGCATGGGAAAATGACCATATAAACTTACTAATTTTGAGAAATACTTCCCTTGACATCTTGGTTTCTTGCAAATTGATAATGTCAGGGTGGAGATCTTTTATCAGATTTTTAACCAAAATATGCTTGTGGGGGCTATTTATTCCCCTAATGATCTAGGAAAGAACTATCATTATAACAAAAATTTTGAGCATGAATTCTCACGAGTCCTCTGGCTCCCATTTGAAAAATCTATGGCCACTTCCACCTACTGAATATACCTAGTAGACCTCCTACTAGTTTTGTTGAGGGTCCCCACATCCGCATATTTTATGATTTTTAGGTAAGAGGAGAGGGGGGGGAATTTGGTTCGATACATGGGCCGTGGAGGAGAGAAAGGAGATAGAGGCTAGGGAGGAGAGAAAGGGGAAATAGAAGGAGAGGGGAGAGATAATGCTCCAGGAGAGGGGAAAGCAGAGGGAGGGGAAAGTGAGTGAGTGGGAGGCAATTGTGTCTGGGAAGTACACTATAAAGGGAATGAGGGAGGTGGGGGAGGAGGGAACAGTGAGGCCATGGGGGGAATGAAGAGAGGGGGACTAGGGGAAGAATGGGGAGCCATACAATGAACCAACTGCAATTCCTCAGGGGATACTTCAGGGAGCTCAATGACCAGGGAAATATCAGACCAAGGAGAAGGGTTCCAAAAGATATCATCCAACTAAATAGGAGTAGGAATAACACCAAGAATCCCCACCCCTAATGATAAGCCTTCTTAGTAGGATGGGCACCAAAAAAATTCTTCACCTTCTCCACAAGCCCCTTCAAAACCTTCAGGCAATCTAAACAGAGATGACCAACATAAAAAAATTTTTGGTAGTAGAGAAAGGAGTTCTCATATTCCAGACTTTGATAAACGGAACCAAGATGAGACTTTAGCAAAATAGAGATAGGGGCATAGTCCCTAGATCTAAAAAAACACAAAACCAAGAAAACACAAATTTATCTCATTTTTAAGTGACAAAATCAACTCCCAAAAATTCACCATAAGAGCTAGCAATACCTTTGATAACCTCGTCATCCCAAAATTGAAGAGGAATACCTAGGAGATGAACCCTGCAAGTAGTGTGCCATTGAGATGGGTGACTGGGTCAAACCCACGACACTACTTATAGAGCTGGAGAGGAGCTTTCCCATAGAACCAAGGACCCAAAGCCATGATAAGAAGGTAGTCTTCCTTAAGAGAAAAATAGAAGCAGAAGCAACCTTTAGGTAGAGTAGAAATGAAAACTGAACCTTGTAGGGCCCAAGAAGAAAAAAACTACTTTTTGGAAAGTACAATATCAAGTCTTCTACCTCCAAACTTTCCAACCAATGCATTCATAATCTTGGGATGGGAATGGTCTAGGGAAGGATTAAGGACATTAAGACATGTACCTTCTGTCATTTTGATAAAAACCACCCACCTCTCAGTAATGAGGAATCCTTAGCAAAAAGATTTTTCTAGGCCCCCATATAATCTACTTTCTGATAATAAAGAAAAGGAGAGGACCCACTTACCTTGACAAAATCCACCTTGGAGGGTTCAGGTACACTGAAGTCTAGGCCAACGATCTCTGGAAAAAATAGTGTACTGATCCCAATGCGAGTGCAGAGAGAATCTTGAACGTGATCCCTACGACAAAAAATATCATCTTCAATATTTCCAAAGTCAAGAGACTCCAGCAATGTCCGAACAATAACAAGCTCCAAATCAACCCATTTTTCCCACCCGCCACTTGTAGAATCCATTTAAAAAAAATTAATATTTTAAATTCTTAATATTATCGCTATTATTTTAAATACAATACTCAAATCCAACCTTTTTGAAGCTCTTCTTATACATGCTAACTCCTTTCTTAGATTGTCCAATATACCATTACAACCTTCTTTCCTATTATTTACAACAATAAGCATATTTTCAATATTATCCTTCATCTTAGTCATCTCAATATTAGATATCCTCACCATAGGAAACATTTCCGAATTCTTTGCAATTATTTTATCCTCCTCCCTAATAACATAGGCCCAAGCTCCGTTACTTGTTGCCTTGGGACTCTAGCTTTTATCCTTCATTTTTCATCCAACTATATGTTAAAAAAATAAAAAAATATCTTGATAATCATAAAAGGTTCTATAAACTAATCCATAGTTTAAAAATGACAATTTATTTATTTATTTTATATAAATTTCTCTCTTAAATTTGATAATTTTGTCTCTATGAGCATATTCAAACATTAATGCACCATAAAGTGGATTGATATTTATTATTCAAGCCAAGGCCTAATAAGTTATATAGAGAATTTATTAGAAGGATAAACTTCAAATGACACATTCACCTCTTTAAGATCCATGTATAGTGGTATGAATTTCATGCATGTGTTTTAAATGTATTGGCTAGATTAATCACATGGAAAATAATATATAACATCATGAATATTGAAGGTTCCATAATATTCATTATGAGGAATCAACTTAGTATAGGAGAAAATCAATGGAGGAATAGGAGGAGAAATAGCTCTATAAAAAATAATACCCTAAAAAGTATCTATAGACACATGTGAAAAATAAATATCATCATGTTGATCCATTACATCTCTGTCCATATGCATAACGACAACCATTTTACACTCAAGATAATGTAGCTTTTATAAAAGTTCATCCAGGGAGAATTTAGGAAGTATTGATATGAACATTAGAGAAAATAGATGTGGTACAATGAGGATAAGTAATAAAGACTAAAAATATGACACTAAGAGAGTAAATAACAATATAAGACATAGAGAAAGGTCAAAAAATAATAACATGACAGGAAGGAATAGAATCAATAGAATAATTAGGAAAAATGTTAGTAGGATGAAAGGAGGGAGTGGGGCTATGAATACCCCACAAATATCTCTTTCTTATTTAAATATGCTTCTTGATTAAGAAAAAAAATTCACTATAATTATTATATATAGAATAGAAAGATGCCCAACATATATGTTCCACACCAAACCTTAAAGGAAAGAAGGTGATAAACCAAGGGTACAAGTATTATATATAATGTCATAAATTAACAAGTTTAAGAACAAAAAATTAGAAATATTTAAAATGGCATGAAAAATTCTAGGGGAAAAATTCCAAGGGATGTAAGATGGGATAATTTCACAAAAAACTTGAAAAGGAAATTAATATTCCCTATTATGTTATAGGTGATAAGAAAAATCTAAAAAGAAATAATAAATACATATACATTAGGATAATGATCTAGAATTGAAACTATCTAGAATAAATGCATTAAAATAAATGTACTAATAAAATAAAATAATTCACTTGCTAAAATTAGATTTTGTGATGAGAAAAATTAAACTATGACCTAATTTATGTGAATCAACCACAAAAGAAAGAAGACAATATAATATTTATATATAATTATTTGAACAATAAAATTCTTATATATAGCCCTTTTAGATGCAATATAACATTTGCAAGAGGTCACGTGTTGACTCTTGAATAGGAATTGAGTTAAGATAGCTAGATGGGATAGTGGTGATGCGTACTTGCTATCAATCAAGAATGAGAAATAACATCTTGCACTAAATTTTAGTTCACTGAGATAATGTTCTCAGAAGTGGATATATAAGGTCTTCCTAATAATATCTAGAATAAATATAGTAGTGTAAACATTGAAAACTGTAGTTTCAATTAGAACCAAAGTTGTTGAGGTATAATTATAGATAATGATGTCTCAAAGGCAAGTACATGATAAGATGAAACAAATACCAATGAACATACTGATGCAACTATTTGAGAGTCATTGTTAAGAAGAAAATTAAGTCCTTAGTAGTTCCCTCTAGATACATGATACATGTGATTCAATAGATACACATGTATATCTATGAACTAAGCTTCCTAATGTAGTGTATTTATAATATATAAATGATCTTGATAAATATAATCAATGGATGCTTTTGAAAAGGTACCACTAAACTTTATAAAAGCAATAAGAGATGGTGAAATCTTAGTGTATGTTTATATTCTAATATTTTAAATGACTCATTTGATGGTTTTTCACATCAATTGTGGGATTAAATATATCTATTTATAGGACAATTGAAGAAGGATCAATAGTCATTTCAGTATCATCTACATGTATATTGATACTTGAGTAAACTTCACTATTGTATAGATGATAAGATCTCTATACAACCACCTAATTATGTTCCAAGTAATTTAAAAAATATTTGTGTACTCTATGTGGTGTACAAAGTAAAAGTATAAATGAAACTTGGATATATATTAGTTTATATACCATTTCATTATTGCTCAATCATGCATATTTTAGTTCAAGATCACTTGAATCATTTTGTTCCAGGATAAAATCTAATAGAGATTTCTTTAGATAAGCATTATTTATCCCTTCTTCATAAGGATATATTTTCAACAAAATACCAAGAAAATAAATAAATGATTAAAATAACCTAAAATAGAACATTATAATTCCATCAATGATAAGATCCCTATCAATGATTTGATTTACCCTAAGGATGACTATAAGAGTGATACTTTTTAATTAATATATTAATAGTACCTATTTATAAATTTTTTATATTGTACAATGCTAAAAGTAGGCACAATGTTGACAAATAGATATCACCAAAGAAAATTACATGAGAAATTCCACACTAAAAAGGAGTTTATATATGAATTTATGGACATAATTTTTTAAAAATAAATGGGCATTTATTGTAGAAAATATTATTACCCATTACATACTAAATAAAATAGCTATTGAAAAACAATTGACCCATAGTGGATCATAGATAACCAACTTATGAGCTAAAGTTGAGCATTAAAGGGTAACAATCTAGTGGAAAGGAGATGGTACTCCCAAATACATGATGACATACACATGTTGTCATATTGAATTATCGAATTTGCATAACATAGGGCTGACATAGAATTAAGTGGTCTATGGGTTGACATGAAATATGATGCAAAGGTGGCATTTTGTACTACCACTGTTGGAATTAATGGGAAGTAGTATTGAGAGGGGAGGGGTGAATCAGTACCTCTAAAATTTTTAACACTTTACCCAGTTTATCATTAGTGATCATTCAATTCTGATTGACCAACCATTACTGTTATTGTTTCTTATGTAGACATTGTTTGTTAAGAATCTTTACAGTCATCCATAGAAACATTCATGAAATTAACAAACACATAACACAAGATATGATATCGCAGAAAACTCCTGTTAGGAATTAAAAACTGCGGTGAGGATGACACCCACAAAACTTCACTATCTATAGAATGGAAGGGAGCCGGTTAAGGCTTACAATTTGATCAATTTTGATGATCTATCCTGTTAAGAGTATTAAGGTGGAGACATTTTAATATCTACTCTTTTAAGAGCTTTAACAACACTGATTTAAGTGTGCACTCAGTTATGAGATTTACAATAAGACGGTTAAGCCCACCTTTCTTGAAAGGATTTCATTAGTGTACTACACTTGTTAGAATGAGTACAAATGTTGACCTGACTATATGAAAACTACTATTGATGATTTATAGATCCATTAAAGATTTTACAATAATGATATCACCTTAAGTGATTGATGAATACCTTTTCTCTGCTTGTTAGTAGTTTCTGTTCTGTTCTTGAAAACTTATTTGAATCTGTTTGTGTTCTTCTGCATGAATTCTCTGTCTGGTCTTTAGTTTCTCTATGTGGCTACTTTCTTCATTGAACAACTCATGTTCTTAATGGGTCAAGAACCTATTTATACAAGTACTTTGACCTATCTTGGAATTCACAATTTACAATGTTAACTCTCAGATCCAAGGTTTACAACTTGACTTTGATCTTTAGTTTGCATGTTTAAAATAGTAAAATGAATTAAAAAAATAAATATTACATTTCTTCCTCCGTACATAATGGATTAAAAAACAATTCAAGAAGCTATAAATACAACTTTAGTGATTTATTTGAAGTGGAAAGTCAGATCCACTTTTTGCAGGATGTAACTGACTGCTGGTTCTTGGCTATTGGTTTGAACTTGCAGTCTATCGACATTCCTTGTCTGAACTATTCGTCGGGTTCCCTGTATCTATCGGGTTCCTCTCTTTGCTATTCTTTTGGTAGCACTATTGATACTTCGTCGAGTATCCTTATCTTTTTGTCATTGGGTAACACTTGGATAGTGTTCATCGGGTAACCTTAGTGTTGGATAGTGTTGTGACCTGTCTATCGGTTTAGACTAAACCGATGGTGTAGGTCATGTTTTTCTCTAAGTATACTAATGAAAAAATATAATGCATTCAATATCCCCCTTTGACATTAGTATAAAAAATTGATATGTGCATAATACTGAAATTACTACACCATGTTTATTTCCTTGTCATAATATGACTCCCCCTTTCTATGTGCATCAGTATAGTGTATGTATATGTACATGCATACTATTTGATTGCTATATGTACATTATTTTCCCTTTTTATTTTTCTTCCACTATACATTATTTCCTCCTTTTAATTGAGGTGATGTACATATCAAATTCCCCCTTTCTTTTATACTGATGACAAAAACATACAACATACAAAATGGCAAAAAAAAAATGCGACAAAGATGTGTAACTTGCAATGTGTCAAAAACATTAGAATGGGTAAGTTTGATATCTTATAGTAGTTTCTCCCATTGTTCTTTCAATTTTTCGAGTGCCATATGTTGCAGCTTGAGTCTTGCGTGCATATCAAAAATGCTATCTAAGACAAACATTTTAGGGGTGGCAATCAGTGTATTTGCCTATGTCATATTTTGTTGCAGCAGTATAAGTGTCGGTAAGAGCTTAACTTGTAGCTCATTGACTTCATCTCTATATTTAATCTCTACAAATTGAATGTCCTATCTCTTCTTCCTAGCCTGTATTATTTGTTGTTTGTGCAATTGAAGTACTTCTACTGTGTTAGCTAGACTTTGTGCACTGGAGTGAAGATCAGCATCTATTTTTTCTATCTTGTCGGTATAATCCTTAGTGAGTTGATCTAAGGTGCACAATTTCTTAATTAAGGTAACAAATTCTGATAAAAGTGGTTCAATTGCACTTACCAATTCAGATAGCTTGACCTTTTTGAGTGCCACTTCCTGTCTTATCTTCTCTGCAATCTTGAATTCATACTTTTGCTCAAGTCTCTCTTCCATAGTTTTCTCAGCATCGGTATTCTGAGATGTTATTGCATCCTTTAGTGTTATTAGTTGATCAATAATTGAAACTTTCTGATCAATGTATGTGTCTAGTACAATTTGTTGAAGTATATCTCTTGTTACTTCAAGTACCTTGGCCTCTTCTGCTGCTTGTTTCATCTTGTCTTGAGTGGCTTTCCTCTCACAGAGCTTTGCATATTTTGTTAATGCTGTAGGATCCAATGTTCTTGGATCACAAACTGGCATCTCAATTATCTCATCTAGAGTTATTGGATTTTTGTTCTTTCCTTTCTTCCTTTTTGAGATCTTAGGGGATGCAGATGTATGAGCTACTAAAGCTAGTTCATTTGTACACTTTGAGTTACTTGGTGAAGGTTTTGTTGATGAAGCATCTTGTGTTTTTTGTTCAGTTTGCACCTGTTGGTTATGTGAAGATGTCTCTTCATTTACCTTGGGTGTTTCTACAGAATGTGCGTATGATTTCTTTGTTGTGTCATCCTTCTTTCCTTCTTCACCATGTTCTGAATGCTTTTCCCCTGTTTCCATTTGATTTCCTTCCCTGTTCTGATCAATATCCTTCTGATCATTGGTTGTAGCTTTCTTTGTAGGTGTATCTGTAGTTTCTTTTCCTTATCCTTCACCCTTGTCCGTGGGTGTGCTTGTTTCCTTTTCATTTGATCCTCCCTTGCCCTCTAGAATTCTTATTGCCTTTATTAGGACATGCATGTTACTTTGAGTTGTTTCTTGGGCCTTGTCAATATTGATGTCCTGCTCATCGGTAATGTCCTTGTCAGCAGTGACATTCTCATCTTTCTGTATGGATTCTGCAGGGTCTTGCACTTTTGAGTGCATGATTGAAGTGTCTTGCACTTCTTCATCTGTAATATTAATTATCTTATCATCTGATATTTTCAATGCTTGATGACTTTGTTGATCCTTGAGTGTGATAAATATCACATCATCTTTCTTCTTGGGATCATTGTCAGAGTCATAGTGAGTGATATCTTAGACAATGTCATCCATGCCTATATTCAAGTTACTAGGCTCATCATCACTCTCCTGATTGTCCAAAGCAATATGTCGAGGACTTGCATTATCTAACTCCTCCTCTCTGTGAGGTGTGTTTGTGAGAAGTAATTGCTTCTCAATACTTATTGATTCTGCGGGTAAAGATAGGAGATGTCTCCATTTGGTCTCTGTCATCGAATCTAGTTTTATAAACTTGCTTTCTAGTACTTTGTAAGCCCTTATTTTGGCTACAAATTTACTTGAGTGTTTCTTTAGTACTTCTTGTATTTATTCAAACTTGGATTCAGGAGGCATCAATCCTACAAAAATTCTTTCTCTTGCTTCTCTTTTCATTTGTAAGGCATATGACCATTGTTGGTATACCTTTTTGCCTAGCTCCTCAGGTATTTGACTTAAAAATTCAGCAGGGTACTTGTTTTTAATCATTGATTTGATGAGTGAATCCTATATCTTATTCTGATCTTCTGGATTCAGTGTATCCCACTGCCTGATCTTTTTATCAGTCATTGTACCATGGGTAGCAATTGATTTGGCAGCTTCATCTACCATTTGGTTTCTGAAGTTCTTCTTTACTACATCTGGTTCATCATCTTTGGTGTCATCTAAGTCAGCCTGTGTCCTGACAAACCTTTTTCTTTTCTTTGGTGGTGTGGATTTGACAGGTTACTGTCTTCCTCTTTTTTCTAGTTGGTTCCTTATATAGGTCCTTACTTGACCTTTCTTAAGTTCTTTTGTATCCATTGTAGCAGTCTGACTTCTTGTCCTTTGTTTCTTAGCAGGAGGTGGAGATGGAGGTGCATCAGATTTAGTGGCCTTTGTATCTGATTTCCTTTCCTTTTGTGTTTCATCGATAGTACCCTGTTCATCGGTTTCCTCTTGTTGATCCTATTCTTCCTCCTCTATGACCGATAGAATCCTTTTGAGATTCTTTATCATTTTATCTTTCTTGTTTATAGTCTTTTTGACTTTCAGGCCATGTTTTATCTTAGATTTGGCCTCGTCATATGTACCAAACCTTGGTTGTTTCTTATCAATGGGCTCATTGAGTAGTGCCTCAATTGCACTAGTAGCTAGATCAACATTGATCTCATAGTCTAATGATGATAACCAAGTTGTTCTTGGTACAACCAGTTTGATGTGTGTGAAGTCTATATCTGCCATGAAACATATTTCATCCCTGTATTTCTCAACTAGTTTCTCAGGAATCCTAGTTCTTTCCATCATATTTTCCTTGAACTCAAGGAAGTATGAAGACATTACAAACTCAAAATTGTCTCCTAGTGACTTAATTAGTTCACTAATTTGTAGGCTTACCAGTTCTGTAGAGTCCCATACAACTTTTCCTACTAAAGGAAAATATTCTTGAAAATAGAAAAATGTACACATAATAAGTGAACCAAACTTACATGTGTTGCTCTTTGCAGATCTAATCTTGATCATATTCTCATCAAGTTGTTTTAGTAGGATCTCACATAGATCCATCTGAATTCCCTTTGTTACAATCTTGTAAGCTGTGCTTACTACTGTTGCAGAAATGTTGTTCATTCTGCTAGCCTGGAAGATTTTGTAACCAATAACACATGCACCAAACTTCAACTCGTCGTCGGTGATTGTGTTAACCTTGAGACATTTGTTGTCTCCTTTTGCATTAGTAAGTTTTGTAACTTCTTTCACGGATGGATGTTTGTGTGCCCTAGGTTTGTTAGTTATCGCATAGCTAGTGACAGCATGAAGAACATCCCTTGTTATTTTCTTGGGTTGGTCTAGCCATAGTTTGCTGTCATGCATCCTGCGCAAGACTATCATAATCCACTCTGTCTTGAATTCCCTCCAAAAATGTAGGGCATTAGTTAACCCTTTGACCTCCAAGTGTTTATGTTCTTCTTTCATTTTTCCTTTGGCATCATGTAGCTTCTTATAAGCTTCATCCATTTCTAAATCACCTATCTTTGCAATCTTGCAGTGAATGTAAGACCTAACATCTTCTATGAGAAAAACCCTAGGCGATATTTTTGAAAATGTGTTGGCTTCATCGGGTTTCGATGCAATCTCTAGACAGATTTTGTATTTAGGTTCTACACATGTGTTGTTCTTGATCAGTTTCACCACATTCTTCTTTTCATTCTTTATCTTAGTAGTTCTTGAAGTGGTTGTCATTGTTTTTCAAGAATTTAGGGTTTTCTTCAAAATTAGGGCTTTCTCGACAAAATAATGACAGAGATCTTTCGGTTCCCTTGTTACTTACTTCAGTTCGTAAATGTGATGAATAATCTATTCCCTGTGTGTTGAATCAATCTGTAGACACTTCTACTTTCCGCTCTTTAATTGTTGTGATGTCACTCTATTTTTCTCTTCAAATCGCGGGTGAAAAATGAAATTATCCCGTCGACTATTTATAGAATTTTTGATTGAAGTATTTGCAATAAATGCTTACCAACTCATCAGGACGTGAAGATGGGTTTCATTGGGAGGATATTTCAAATCATCATCGGTGAAGACATGATGCTTATGGCAGTTGTCAACCACTTTGATTTTACCAACGGATATCAGTATTTTGTCATGACGACTTCTAATTTTTTCTTTCTTACCGACAATCATTGGGATACATTGGCAGTTTATCACTTTTACTAGTTGACCGACAATTTTTGGTAAGTGTGAACAACTCATTATTGTGTTCACCGATGATTTTCGGTAAGTGTTTACCGATGATGTTTTATTCTTATATTGGTAACAAGTAAAGTAATATGCATCTTTGATTTATGCAGATTTTGACTATATAACATTTTATATAATGGAACTGATGCAAAATATAACTTGGTATAGTGCAGTTCCATACTTACTTGTTCAGCTCAAGTGGGGTTGGTGGTGTCACCGGATCCATTGGATGGGGTGTCATCATTTGCATTGCTTGGTCCAGCTTCATCATTTCTTGAATCTTTTATCCACATTTTGTCTCTTGCCCTCCGGATATCTTCAATGGTGTTACCACTGGGATGTGTGCTTGTGTCTGTCAATCTATCTTTGCAATCTTTCTTAAGATGAACAAATTTATGACAGTGTAAGCAAGCCATTCCAGGGTTTGACCAGCCTCTAGAACTTTTGGTCCAAGCTCTCATGTAGTTTGTAGTAATGTGACCATATCTACCACATGTTGTATAGTTTGTCCAGGTGTTGTAATCCCATACATATTGATTACCGATTCTCTTTGGTTGATAAGGGAATTCTTTACCTTTTGGCTTCCATGCTTGTCTTTTCTTTTTCCAGCATTCTTCAGATGTGTGCCCATTCATCTTGCATGTAGGACATTATTTGTCCATGTATGTTTCCTTCTTTGGCTTTTCTATCTTGCTCTTGGATTCATAAGCTTTATCTCCTTTCTTGTTACATTTATAACAGAATCCTATGAATGAAGATGTAGATTTAGATTTAGGAATACCTTTCATTTTACCTCTGCATGCATTTGATGTGTGCCCTTTCTTTCCACAGTGCTTGCATGTTGGCTTTCTTAGTCTTGGATTTTCATAGACATTCTTTGGTCTTGATGTTTCTCCTTTTTCTATAAAGCCTATACCGCTATTGTTGATGACTCTTCATTGTCCTTCAAGAAATTCATCCATTCTTTTATTGCTTTCTTCAGCCTTTCTAATAATCTCATTATGTTGTTGTTGAATTCTAACCTCATGCTTCAACTTTTCATTTTCTTCTCTCAGTTCACTGATAATCTATATTCTCTCAATGAGTTCCACATTTATTCTGTTTGGTTCTTGACTCATAAGGATAATTTGATTTGTGAGATCATGGTGATGCTCAACATATCTTTGAATTTCCATTTCTTTTTTCTTGTAGTTTCTCTGTGATCTTCCTTCTATCATCAATAGCAAGTGTTCTTTATATTTCAGCTTGTCTCGCAGAACTCATCACATCAATCATTCTTACCATTTGGGTCTCTTGATTGATTTGTAGCATCTTTATTTTCTCTGTTAGATGTTGATTGATCTCCTTTAGATTTGTGATGTTTTCTTCTGTTGTATCTGATGTATTGCTTGCATTAGATCCTCAAGAATTAAAGAAATTTGGAATCTCTTCTTCCTGATAGTCTACTTCATTATTCCTAGTATCCATACCTTTTCTTTCAGCCAACAACTCTCTCATCTTGATTCTTGCTTCTTTATACTATTCATAGAACATCTATATCTCAAGCTTTTTGTTCTCAATATTCTTATCAAGTTTATACTTCTCCATTGTTAGATCTTTGCTCTTAAGCTTTTAAAATTTTCAAGAAGATACTTAGCTCTGATACCAATTGTTGGACTTAATGGGAAGTAGTACTGAGAGGGGAGGGGTGAATCAGTACCTCTAAAACTTTTAACACTTTACCCAGTTTATCATTAGTGATCATTCAATTCTGATTTACCAACCATTACTATTATTCTTTCTTATGTAGACATTGTTTGTTAAGAATATTTACAATCATCCATAGAAACATTCATGAAATTAACAAAAACATAACACAAGATATGATATCGTAGAAAAATCCTGTTAGGCAGTAAAAACTGTGGTGGGGATGACACCCACAAAACTTCACTATCTGCAAAATGGAAGGGATTCGGTTAAGGCTTACAATTTGATCACTTCTGATGATCTACCCTGTTAAGAGTATTAAGGTGGAGACCTATTAAGATCTACTTTGTTAAGAGCTTTAGCAACACTGATTTAAGTGTGCACTTAATTATGAGGTTTACAATAGGATGGTTAAGCCCACCTTTCTTGAAAGGATTTCATTAGTGTACTACACTTGTTATAATGAGTACAAATGATGACCTGACTGTATGCAATCTACTATTGCTGATTTATAGATCCATTAAATCTTTTACAATAATGATATCACCTTAAGTGATTGATGAATACCTTTTCTCTGCTTGTCGGTAGCCTCTATTCTGTTCTTGAAAACTGATTTGAATCTGTTTGAGCTCTTCTACATGAATTCTCTGTCTGGTCTTTAGTTGCTCTCTGTGGCTACTTTCTTCATTGAATAACTCATGTTCCTAATGGGTTGAGCACCTATTTATACAAGTATTTTGACCTATCTTATAATTCATGATTTAAAATGTTAACTCTCAGATCCAAGGTTTACAACTTGACTTTGATCTTTAGTTTGCATGTTTTAAAATAGTAAAATGAATTAAAACAATAAAGATTGCATTGCTTCCTCCGCATATAATGGATTAAAAAACAATTTAAGAAGTTATAAATACAACTTCAGTGATTTATCTGACGTGGAAAGTCAGATCCACTTTTTGTGGTATGTAACTGACTGCCGGTTCTTGGCTGTCGGTTTGAACTTGCAGTCTGTTGGCATTCCTTGTCTGAATTTTTCATCAGGTTCCCTGTATCTGTCGGGTTCCTCTCTTTTCTCTTCATTGGGTAGCATTTTTGATACTTCGTTCAGGTATCCTTATCTTTTTGTCATCGGGTAACACTTTGACAGTGTTCGTCGGGTAACCTTAGTGTTGGATAGTGTTGTGCCCTGTCTGTCGGTTTAGACTAAACCAATCATGCAGACCATGTTTTTCTCTAAGTATACTAATGGAAAAATATAATGCCTTCAACCACATGAATGGCAACATGTGAAACTAGGGTGACATCATATGTGGAGTAGTTCATGCAATGATCGTGTGCCTCATCACAGGGTCTATGTGGCATACCGTGTGTTGTGTGGTAGATTCATGCACAATCATGACACTAAAGAATGAAATTGAGTCTATTAGGTAGTACGAGGTATCAAAGGAGATCCTTGGTAGTGAATAAATTGGATGAAAGAGTAGTAGATTGTAGTAAACAATTTATTGTGCAAGTAAGTAGTCATTGATGCTAACATGTCACTATGCTAGATTATAGAGACCATAGAAGATGGAAGAGAGTGGAAAAACTACTTGGAGGTGTCTAATGGTGCCCACGTATGAATAATTAATGGAAATTCTTCTTTGATTGATGATACTAGTGCTTAGATAATGTGACAATAATGCTCAAATTTTAAAAATAAAGTTATATGATATAGAAGGAAACTTGAGTGCTTATGAAGGTAAAACACAACCTAGACGGGTTTGTAGATGATCCCTCTAGATAAGCATCATATAGGAATTGATATTTTCTATTTTTCACCATGAGGATTCTTGCAAAAAATACCTAAATAAATTAATTGAAATCCTTGACCTTATTATTAGGTTTCCACTTGTGAGAATTGGATTTGGATGAGCAAAAGATCGATCCTAACTAATTTGATTATTCTAGAAATAATGGTGGGGCCATAAGAAATCCACCGTTCATTTGATATGCCAAAAAGTGAGAATTTAAGTACTTTAAAAATAAAAGAAATGAATTTATTCAATAACATCATGATTTTGATACCATACATTAGATTTTGTGATAAAAAATTAAAATTGGATTTGACCTCTATGAATCAACAATAAAATACAAATAAAATAATGCTATTATATTTATAACTAATTGATTGATCAATGATGCTACACACACACACACACACACACACACACACACACACACACACACACACACACACATATATATGTATATATACATATATATATTTTTTTGGGCAAAGTGGACTAGCCACTATATATATATATATATATAAATTATAATTTGGTTCGAGGACTCAACCAGGAAAGAACCAGAGAAGAAAACCCGATATCCTTGTCCAGTACATAGCCAATGATTTCATGACTTAACTAACTCACCATTAATAATTTCTGCCAATCTTGGATGAGCATCGAGAATAGAAGCCACTTCCTGCTCATGTGTTGAAATATCATCATAGCCTAAGTTTGAAAGGTAATCTACAGCTTGGTTTCCTTCCCAAAATATATGCGAAAAAACACATTCTTGAAAAGAGTTGACCAACCTCCAAACTTGTTTAAAAATATAAGCTAATCTTCTGTTATGCACTACTCTGCTAAAGCAAGCATGGATTGTAATGAGGGAGTCACCTTCAACATGAACCCGGGTGAGATTGAGAGAAGCAG
>MU223104.1:2373337-2386002 GCA_018584345.1 Thuja plicata
GTGGCCCAACTTCCGAAGACCATAAGTCATCACCAGTTGACCCGATCGGCTATTATAACCCCATTTCAGAAACGCCACGAAGCGCTCTACAGGCTTGACTGGCGCAAGCGCCTGTCACCCAAATTTTCAACCTCATCCGGGGCCTCTAAAGCCTTCAAAACGGAGTTCAAAGTTTCTATACCCTGCTGCCAATACCGAAAATTTTCAATATCTTCCAATATACACTTGATCCGGCAATGAAACTTTACTGGCAGACTTATATGACCAAAATGAACCTCCAAGAAAGAAATCAGATCATTCTGAGCACATACAAAAATTACCAAAAATAGTAACTTTCCATAAATAGCAGTTCTGCACAAAATAGCCCTTATTGAATATAAAAACAGAAATATTTTTGGGTGATGCAAGATTGCTCTTACACCCAGGATGCTCCTGCATGAAAAATACTCTGGCAGTATGGTAGGACTCAGGGTATGCCACAGGGACTTATTGTTTATGCTTGTGTACACAAGGAGAGATCTACTTGGGGACGAAGCATCCCTTATGACACTATTGGAGGAGTTTGAGGGGTTAGTACCAGTGGTTTAGGATTATATGGGAGATATTCTAGATGCAAGTGTCACCCCCGAGTATGCTCAATGGTTCATGATCCATCTATTTCCATGACTTACGTCTCTAGATGAGCCAGTACCTCCCTTGAAGAGTGACAATGATGAAAGGCCTTGTCGAATGATGGGGAAAGGTGGAAGAGGTGTAGGAGGTGGTGGTAGTGGTGGTGGTAGTTATGGTGGAGGTAGTGATGGTGGTCTATGAGGGAGAGGTGGCCGAGGTAGAGCTAATGTTGATGGGACTACCATGGGAGGAGATTGAGGAGCTCCTACTGCTAGAGGGGGACAAGAAGATGATATATTGGATCAGGGATGGCTTGCCCACAAGACCTGCTCAGGTGCACTTTTGGGTCCAGCATAGGTTTTACAAGGAGGTCCCTCAATTGTTCTAGCTCATCCCACTGATAGATAGGATGCTATGCATAGATTATATAGTGAGTTGGCTACTGCACAGACAAAGATCACCGTTTTACAAGTACAATTGGGATAGTCTTAGTATAGTATTCAGGCTCTTGAGGTTAAGTTGGCTATTCTTAGATCAGAGAAATACCATGCCATAGAGCGACATGTTGATGCCAAGGATCTGGCTTGAAGCCTAGAGAAGACTGCTATAGAGGGTGTTACTTGAGATGCCCTGAGAGATATTTCTCATGAAAGTGCTAGGGAAGATTAGTAATGGTTCTATTATGTGATAGTACTGACAGAGAGACCAGTCCCTTCTTATTATCAATCTTCTAGGCAGAGTCAAAGCTCTTAGAGAGGAGGACAATTAGAGATCAGGGCAGTTACAAGTCTAGTTCCTAGACCTTCAAGGAGACCAGATGCGGGGATAGGGGGTGGTGTAGGAACATCCACAGGTGTAGGAGATATAGGTGGTACAAGAGCTATATTGATGATGAGGCCCACAACTTCTGGTGAAAACCATGCCTAGGCTCTATTGTTTCAGACGTTGATAATGTAGACATGTATTTTGATCATTTGATAAGATTGATGTAGTTTATGATGAATGTTGATTTACCCCCTCCTAGATTCGATGATTATTCTCCTTTTTTGATGTCATTGTACATGGACATTTATGATTTTTGAGATATATGATGATGCAACGATGATTATGGTGGATGCATGTCTATGTGGTTTATGCAAGATGTATAGATTTATGATTTATATTCCTACGATGGGTGCGTTTATGATTTTATGTATGGATTTATAATTTGTGCTTATGATGGACACCTTTATTTACATGGATGCATATATGAGATGATTTATGGATGCCATAGGATTATAATTTTCAAACGTATCTATGATGTTTATGTGATGATTTATTTATGTTATGTGATGCTTTGATTTTTATGGATATAAATGAGATGCAATGCAATGATTGGATGTAATATTTTTTTTCATGGATTGTTAGATAACTTGTGAATGAGAGGGGGTGGGGAGTGAATTAGTTAAAATAGGTATTGACCTAATTTAGCCACCAATCTGATTTACTGCACTAGCAACTTCTTAACCACAAAGCATATGAATGAAATAAACAAATAACAATAAATAATATCAAGCATTCACAAATTTAACACCGATAATACAAGTATTTTGTTGTGGAAACCCTTGTCAGAGGGAAAAAACCATGGTGGGGATGACACCCACAAGCCCAATACTACAGTAAATGAGTTTTCCATGTTAGGAGCTACAAGTACCCTTTCTGAGGGTTCACCCTATTAGAAGTGATTAGTAAATTGTTAGGAGTAGAATAAGATCAGCCATGATCTACCTCGCTATAGGATTTCAAACCTCAATAAAGAAGCTACCCTGTTAAAGGATTTACAAATAAGAACCTACTAAAATTCACCTTGTTAGAGGAGTTGACCTGCTAAGAGGAGTTGACCTGCTACAACTATTAGGGAACAACAAGGTTTTTGATCTGTAGAATGGCACTGATTGCCTATCAGATCCTTTTCAGTTATGTATACTCTGTAACTTGTCTCTACTCTCTGATCACAAATTCAAATTGAAATCATAAAAACCACTAGCACATAAAAAAAACTCTTCAATTATTCCACTTTTTTTCTTTCTCAACCAACCTTTTCAATATCAGAAGTCCCTATAAATAAACAACTTGCACCACCTTAAGAATAATCTTCAAATTTCTTTCCTGAGATAGTACCATGTGGAAAATTGATAATCTTGATAAAGGAAACAATTTATCATGACTTTGTTAGGTCAAGATAAGATTTGCAAGTTTATATCTCCAAGATAATAAAAGATTCTTTTAAACATTGTATATATCTATGCATACCGAGCATGTACAAAGGGGGAGTCACTATGTATATGTTGTTGTGTATACTACATCTACATATACAAGTTTTTGATACTAATGCCAAAGGGGGAGAATGTTACTCAATATGATTTTTCCAGTTGTCATTAGTATTCAAGTATACAAATTGCTAGTCGGAAACAGAGTCAAAGACAGATTAGTCGGTATAATCACCGAGTGCAGAGTTAACCAAGTGCAGTGATCGAGCACAAAGTTAACTAAGTGCAGTGATCACCGAGAAACAAACTTACCGAGCAGAAGTATACACTAAGCACCTAGATACACTGAGGTACACCAAGAGATAGTATTACCGAGTAAATCAACGGTTACATAAAAGTTTGAATTGGCACATCAATCTAGGTAACAACTTTTTTTTGAGCTGGATAATGGTTTACATTGATCAAGGAGAATATTAATTACGCATGCACTCATTAATTATTTATATCTCCTATGTATAGATGATCAAGATAAATTTTGTATACCGTTGATCTTAGGTTTTCTAAGATATTGTAAAACCCTAATTAGGTCAAGAGGTTTTACATATGTAAGGATGAGATGTCATTTTGTAATGTATGATCATCAAGTTATGATCAATTAGCCACTGCACTAAGGACATCAGAGATTAGATAAGGGTTTTAGAACAAGAACTTCATTGATGATGTCAATAAAAACAAGGCGAAAAACTTATTGTACTTAAAGGATCTGTTATCCATAATATTTGGATTGTATTTGTTCAGATCACACATTCTATTACTCTCTAACAATTGTAACAATCATAAAATATCCTAACAGAGTAGAATTAACCGCCTTTGCTTAAATCTCTTAACAGAGTGCACACATACTTTATATTGAAAAATCCTCACATGAGGTAGATCTAATCGATCTTATTGTTATTCCTAATAGGGTAAGGTCACCAGAAGTGATCAATCTTTGTAAGCTCTAACAAGCTACTTTATTACTGCAGTAGTGAAGCTTTGTGGGTCTCATCCCCACCACAATTTTTCTGAGATAACAAACTACATGTGTTATATGTATTCAAGTTTCATGAATATTTTATTAATTTGATTACATGCATTTACATTTCAGCAATGACATTACATGTTTGGTGAATACAATATACTCAGCCAGTTATAACAGTATATGGTTAGAAAGATTTGTTTGAAAAGTTTTTAAGGGTACTGAGTCACCCCTCCCCTCTTAGTACACACCTTTCTATTATTCTAGCAACTTCTACTTTTATAATGAAACACCTTAAATCTATATTAAATTCTTGCATCAATCTTGAAAATACCAATATATTAGATGTATAACCTTTATTCCACATCATCATATCATTAGAAATGATCGCATATACTTTACCACACACTGATATGTGATCTACTGACTGGTTAATCAAGAGCATAAGAGTTCTACCCGTCTTAGTGTCTGTGACACTGAAAACTCTATCACCACTCAACCAAATAAGTTATGGTTAGAATCATAGATTCCTCATACCATATACATGTTAGGAATAATAGTCCACCAACACAACTGAAAGGGGGGGGGGGGGGAAAATGTTGTGNAATCATAGATTCCTCATACCATATACATGTTAGGAATAATAGTCCACCAACACAACTGAAAGGGGGGGGGGGGTGAAAATGTTGTGAGACAGATTATTAAACATTAAACTTTATAAACAAAAAACTTTTATCCAAATGATAACACAATAAATGCCAATACAATAACACAATCCTTTATTGTCGAGGAAACATTGTTAAAGGTAAAACCCCGGTGGGAATTAGCACCCACAAATGACGTACTAAGAGTATAGTATCCCTGTTAAAATATTTAGCCCTGTTAGGAGCTTACTGATGCATTATAGTACACAGTCCATGTTAAAGGAAAAACCTTGTTAGGAGTCAAGAGAAACAGTGGACTCACTGCCCAAGCACACTACCCAGTCATACTTCCTAAAGAAGGATAAATCCACCATCGGGACTTATAGTCTAAAATACAATTGTATATAGAAAATATACAATCCAGTGAACTTTTTGATAGAAACTGTCTTTGCTTGGTCAGTTCCAATGAAGTAACATAATCACAGCCTCTTCTCTACATACAAAAAACTTCACACAAAAAATCTTGTAGCTTCCACACTTCGATGTCTCTTCCATAATCTCATACATACACTTTTCAAACAAGAAAATCTCTCTCATATATACCCTATTACAATAATTAATTAGGTCAGCCAATAAGGCTTTCCCAATAAAAAAATAATTATTTAAACCCCTTCCAAGATACACACGGTACCTATAACACGTAAACATCAAATATAATCCTATATGTATAATCCATGCTCGCAATCCATAAAAAATATAACATCTCTGAAGTCGGCCCCAAATAGGTCTCCTCTAGAACACATGCCACAACTGATATCACCAAGAGTCCTGAAACCCAAGAATCATAAAAAAAATTCCTTAACATATCTTCTGCCATCCTTGAAGCTCACATTACATGTATCTACATTGCTCGTAAGTTATACTCTAAACAAAGAGATTAACTCTGTTAAAGATCACTGTCAGAGCCCAGTACCTAGTCTTCACTAAAACATCTTTAACTCATCTAGTAGATGATATTAAGCCGTGCAACCTTAGGAATAAGATCACAACATATCCCTATACACATCACCATTTTAACTCGCTCTAAATCAACCTTATAGTACCCGTACACTTCTGTTATTCATCAAGCAATAGTAATAACCAGTCTGCTCTACCTCCATGAAACATATGTTGACATCACTGACAAAACATGAATGCAAACAACGACATCTAAAACCAATTCTAACAATCTCCCCCTTTGGCATTGATGGCAACATATGGGAAAATCCATCAACCCAAAAGTAATTTCTGAATACAATCTTCTCAATATCCTCATCACAACTCTCCCTAAAGCAGTAGGGATTTTCTCATAGAATCTCTCCCCCTTTGAAAACAATGGAAAAGGGTACAATGACTATTCTTATTTCTCCTGGAAGGTGTAGCTTTGTCAAATCTATATGTCTACAAAAACCAGGTGCAAAATTTCCCAAATATGTTCTATAATATTCCTGTGATCACTCCCCCTGAGGAGTAGATCCCTACATCAAGTCCAAAAACTGATATATCTCTAAAATTCACTAGACTGATGCATTCTTGCATCAATTTAGTTCTCGCAATGAGGGGCTCGCACCCCAAGCATACCTCTGAGATACTCAAAGGCATCCTTTGGAAAATGTTTTGTAAATATATCTATCTATTCCTTTGTACTGATATACTCCAATATAATCTCCTTCTCTACTACCTTATCTCTCAATCAATGATACTTAATGGAAATATGTTTAGTCTTTGAATTCATTACTAGATTCTTTGACATGTTAATTGTGCTAGTATTATCATAATGACTAACCACTGGCTCATCGAAACTTATCCCAATGTTCTTCAACATTTTTTTCAACCAAACAATCTCTATGTAATTTATATCAGCAACAAAATACTTAGATTCAACAATAGACTGAGCTATACAATCTTACTTAGACAAGAAACCAATCTTTTCCGAAGAAAGAATGCACCAACACTTGTGATTTTTATGTCATCAATATTTCCTGCCCAATTAGAATCTGTATAAGCATGTAAATTGAAATCATCAGATTTCTTATACCATAAGCCAAAATTCAATGTTCCTTTCAGATATCTAAATATTATTTTCACAACAACAAGGTGTATCTCTTTAGGATCCGCTTGATATCTTGCCACAATTCCAAATGTATTAGAAATATCTGGTCTGGTGTGAGTCAGATATTGTAAGCCTCCAATCATAGAGATATACTTTGTATGAAAAATAATCTGATTTTCATTAGTATTAGTAAGCTTATGACCAGTAACCATAGGTGTTCCAACAAGTTTACAATCTTCCATTCCAAACTTTTTCAACATTTCCTTAAGATACTCTGTCTGAGAAATAAAAATACCACTCTTGTTCTGATTAATTTGCAATCTAAGGAGATTTTTTATCTCACCAATCATTGACATCTCAAATTCATTTTCCATTTCTTTAGAGAACGTTTTACTCATTTCATCATTTCCTCCAAAAATGATATCATCAACAAAAAATTCTACTATTAGAATTCCATCTTCACTAGTTCTTAAGTGCAAAATGTTGTCTACATTACCTTTTCTAAAGCCAAGATGAAGTAGGTACCTGTCCAATCTTGCATACCATGCTCTTGGTGCCTTTTTCAGTCCATACAAAGCTTTCTTCAACTTGCAAACCATGTCCTCATCTTCTGTCAAAGGAAATCCATCAGGTTTCTCAATATATACTTCCTCTTCTAGATCCCCATTCAGAAATGCAGATTTCACATCCATCTGATATACTTTGAAGTCTTTGTGTGCAACATAAGCAAGAAATAATCTTACTACTTACAACCTAGCAACAAGAGAAAATGTTTCTTCAAAGTTTATGATTTCTTGTTGTGAGTAGCCTTTACAAGACAATCTTGCCTTGTTTCTTACAACCATTCCCTCTTCAATCATATTATTTTTGAAAACCCACTAAGTTCCTATAACATTCTTATCTTTAGGTCTAGGAACTAGTTCCCAAGTTTTATTATTCTTTATCTATTCTAATTCTTACTTCATATCTTCAGTCCAAGATTCATCTCTACATGCCTCATTAGTAGATTTTGGTTCAACTTGAGAAATCAAACAAATTTCATCTCTTAATCTCGATCTTGTCATCATTCCTCTATTTTCATCTCCAATAATTTGATCTTCAGGATGGTTTTTCTTAAGATACCTCAGAGTCTTAGGAATTTCAGTAGGATCATTTGAGTCATCTTGACATACCTCGATCTCAGAGTTAATCTCAAAAGGTTCTTCTTGATCTATAGTAACCTCCTTGATCTCAGTATTCTGATTAAAATTATATATTCTCTTTTGAATCTGGAACTTTTCATCTATCCTCACATTGGCACTTTCAATCATCTTCCTCAATCTTAGATTGAAACATTTATAAGATTTTCTTTTAGTGGAATAACCAAGGAAGATCCCTTCATCAATTCTATCATCAAACTTTCCTATCTCATCATCTCTTTTGATATAGCATTTAGTACCAAATATTTTGAAATATTTCATAGTAGGAGTATTATTAAACCATAATTCATAAGGATTTTTACTTGTACCTTCTCTAATCTAAATTTTGTTCAAAGCATACACAACAGTACCAACAACTTCTCTCCAATGAACCTGTGATACATTTCCTTCTAGCAACATAGTTCTAGCAGCATATAATATTGTTCTGTTTCTTTGCTCTGCTATCCCATTCTTTTATGGTGTCCTAGGAGAAGATTTCTATCTTTATATTCTATGCTCTTCGTAGTAGGTATTGAAAAAAACTAAAATAAACTCACCACCTTTTTCAAATCTCAAACATTTTATCTTTAAGCCTGATTCATTCTCAACTTTTTCTTTGAATATCTTGAATTTAGTAAACACCTCTGATTTCTCTCTTAGATATGTAACCCACATCATCTTAGAAAAGTCATAAAAAAAAGTATAAAATACCTTTCACCGTAGTAAGATCTTGTTCTTGTAGGACTACATAGATCTGTATGCACTAGATCCAACTTATCTTTCACTGAGTAAGATTTTCTTTTAAAACTACTTCTAGTCTTCTTCCCCATTACACATTCTCTACACATGGTGCTAGATGGTTTAAATTTTTTTGGTAGGTCTCTAACTACATTAGTCATACTTGCCTTCACAATATTATCAAAATTAAAATGACAAAATATTCTATGCCATAATCAATTGTCATCTACCATAGGTCGAACCTTCTCCATGAATGAGTAACCCGCAACAAAACAAGAAGCGTCAGATGTATTTAATTCAAATGCATTACCTCTAGATTTAGTACCAGATAAGATCAAGTCTCCTGACTTACTTCTGATAGAGATTTTCCCATCAATGAATTTCAATTGATAACCTTTTTCCACTAGCTATCGAACACTCAACAAATTATGCTTAAGTCCATCAACAAGTAATACATTGTCATTATTGGTATTTCCATCCAAATAAATAGATCCAACTCCAATGATAAGCTTAGAAGTATTTCCACCAAATCTCACAACACAACCATCATAATTATTCAGTTTAACAAACTTATTTTTATCTCCAATCATATGGTGTGAACAATCACTGTCTATGACCCATTCATATTTCTTTTCAACATGTGACACTAAGGCTCTTTCTTCATGAATAGGTATATCATCCTTGATAGTAATAAATCCAATCTCATCATAATCAATAACATCATCATAAAAAACACCTTCACTAGAATAGTAACATTCCTTATCCTTTGGATACTTAGGTTTAGATAACTTACATTTATGCTTTGGAACCCTTGTAGGACATCTAGATGCAAAATGACCTATCTTATTGCATGAAAAAAATTTCACAGGTAACTTTCCTTCAAACTTACCCTTACCTCTCTTTTATCTTCTAGAGACCAGGGCCACAATTTCAACTAACTTTATTTTTTCTTCCTGTATCTATTCCCATTCATTAACATATTCACCAAGATCTTCTCTCAAGTCACTACTACTGGTGCTCACAATTCCTGATAAAGTTTATTTTTATTTTTATGCACAGTCACCTTAAATGTTGTCTCAACTTTAGGTAATAAATCTCCTAGCTCTGCAACCTCAAAAGTAGTTAATTTTTCAATCAACATCTCTCTATTAAAGTTTGTTGTCAAGAGTATGATCTCTTCTATAGCTTAGACTTTAGTCTTGTAAATAGGTGTCAAATATCTAAGAATTTTTGCAATCACTTCTACTTCATTGTATGTGCCTCCAGAGTTTTTGATCCAAATAACAACCTCAGTAACTCTCTGTACATATGCTCTAATATTTTCATCATCTTTCATTTTCATATTTTCCATCCTTGTCTTCCAGTTCTGTAACTTCACCTGCTTAGTAAACTTTTCTCCTTCAAATAGTGCTTCCAATCTTGTCCAAATGTCATGTGGAAAATCCAAATCTTTAACCTCAGTGAAATCACCTTCAAAGAGAACACTAATTAGTGATTCCCTTGTGACCATGTTATAGGAAAATATCTTCTTTCAATAATTAGTAGCCTTATCTAGTTCATCCTCAGCCTTCATCTATACATTCTTCTTTGTAATCATCTAGTAGTCAATTCCCAAGCATAGTAAATGTGTTCTCATCTTGTTCTTCCAACTATCAAAGTTTTTCGGATCAAACTTAGAAATATCCTTCCTATAGTATGTCATCTTCAGGATCACCTGAAGCTATTAAGATTTCTCTCTAAGGACTAGTAGCTGAGATAGGAATTGTTAGGAATAACAGTCCACCAGCACAACTGAGAGGGGGGTGAATCAGTTGTGAAACAAATTATTAAACATTAAACTTTATAAACAAAAAATTTAATCCAAATGATAACACAGTAAATTCCAACACAATAATACAATCCTTTATTGTCGAGGAAACCTTGTTAAAATTAAAACCTCGGTGGGAATTAACACCCATAAATGATGTACTGAGAGTATAGTATCCCTATTAAAAGACTTAGCCCTGTTAGGACCTTATTGATGCATTATAGTACACAGTCCCTGTTAAAGGAAAAACCCTGTTAGGATTCAAGAGTAACAGTGGGCTCACTTCCCAAAGAAGGTTAAATCTGCCCTCAGGACTTATAGTTTGAAATACAAGTGTATATAGAAAATATACAATCCAGTAAACTGTCTGATAGAAACTATCTTTGCTTGGTCAGTTCCAATGAAGTAACATAATCATAACCTCTTCTCTACATCCAATAGACTTCACACAAGCAAGCTCACAGCAGCTTCCACACTTATCATTCTCTTCCACGATCTCATACATAAAGTTTTCAAATAAGAAAAGCTCTCTCATATATATCCTATTACAATAATTAATTAGGTCAGCCAATTAGGATTTCCCAAGATAAAAATAATTATTTAACCCCTTGGTAATATATGTACATGGTACCTATAAAAATTAAAAATCAATTTCAATTCATCAAATATAATCCAAGATCTGTAATCCACGTTTGCAATCCATAATACACGCTACATCTCTGAAGTTGGCCCCAAATAGGTCTCCTCCAAAACACACACCACAACTAATGTCACCAAGAGTATTGAAACTCAAGAATCATAAAAAACATTCCTTAACATGTTTTCTACCATCCCTTAAGCTCACATAACCTGAATCCACATCACTCGTAAGTTATTCTCAAAATACAGAGACTAACTCTGTCAAAGATCACTGTCATAGTCCAGTACCTAGTCTTCACTAAAACATTTGGAACTCATCTAGTAGACAATATTAAGCCATGCAACCTTAAAAATAATATCAAAACATATTTCTATATGCATCACCATATTTGATTGTTTTGAATCAATTTTATAGTACCCATACACTTATGCCAGTCATCAAGCAATAGTAACAACCAGTCTATTTTGCCTCCATAGAAACATATGTTAACATCAGTGACAAAACACGAATGCCAAAAAAAAATCAAAAATAAATTCCAAAAATACATACTGTATCTCTAAGCACAACATATGAATCTTTCCTTAGCTCAACCACTACCACTATTTGTGTATTATTGTTCTTCCTGAACACCAGTTAACATACATAGTTGATCTTTCCTTTACCGATCATGCATAGTTATTACCGATCATTGTAATCATGATATCTGAATACATTTCCATCATGGAAAACCAATAATGCATCGACTCTTTACCACTCTACATATCTCCTTCAAAAATTATCATAATACCAATAATCCCCTCCTTTGGCATTGATGGCAAAAAGTTCTGATAATCACCTCACAAATCTTACAGTGCATAGATACTATAATATCATCCTCAAATAATACTCCCCCTTACAAGTTGTTACACATCATTACATCATCCTTCCATACAATACATTACACATCATTCTCCCCTGTTTTGTCAACAATGACAAAGGATTATAAGTACTTACCAAAATTACATTCGGTCAAAAATTTCCTTGAAATTGATCATTGTTGAATTCAGGGATGTGTCCCATGAATTTTGTAAGTTTTCCATAGATAAAATATGTCCATTTATAACCAATTTTTTCCTTTCATATCATTCAAAGTGTTCACCTCTTGTTGTTTTAGTATAGTTTCTGCATTTCTCACATGTTGTTACATGAGATCCATAATGGGAGCTAGATAGGTTTGTAGCTCCATAAGTGATAATATTTTGTTATCTTTCTCAGCTCTCAACATCTTCATGTTTCTTGAAATTATCTTTACCTTAGGAGTGTATGTTTATACTGAAATGGTTAGAGGATACAATTTTATAATCAAATCATCAAGTTCCTGTTGGGATTCCTCTCTTCTTCTCTAGATCCCGTGTAAAGGATGTGACTTTGGAATTTTTTACAAAAATCTTTCTTGTCTTCTGTAGAATTTCCTTCATTTTATTCACTAGAACTACAAGTGAGTCTTTTTCTACTGTAATGGTCTCTTTCAACTTGTTAGCTCATTGTCTCTCATATTCTTTCATTACTAACTCCATAGGTGGGTAAAAGTACAAAGTTGTGTCACACTTTTATAAAGGAAAAGGTCAACAACACAAATTTTTTAACTTTAACGACATAAAAATGGCATTTATGTTTAAAATTTGGAGATGATGTAAACTAATGAAAT
>MU223104.1:2392899-2423359 GCA_018584345.1 Thuja plicata
ATACTGTCCTCGCAACTTTGAGAGTATCAAGAAGATACACTCATCATCTGTCTTTTTTTTCCCACATCCCTGCAAAACTGAACGCAGAGACTTGAACTTCATCAAGAAGTCCTCAATGGTGGGAAAGATGGTAGGTGTCAAAGTAGTCAACTCTGCATCAAGCTGAAGTGCCTGGAACTCATTAACTATGCCAAACAAATCTGAAAACTTGCCCCAAATGGCCCTAGGAGTGGTCAAACCATCCAAGTGAAATAGGAGACTGTCTGAGATGTTCAGTGCAATCAAGCCCATGGCTTCATCCATCTTATTCCTGTGCTATAGAAGCTCAAAAGGACGTTGTAGGATAGGTTGGTGTTCATCTAGATAGGACCATAAGCCACGTGACATGAGTAGCCTGGTCATGTGTGCTTTCCAAGTGTGGTAATTATGTGGTGTAAGCCGGGCCACAGATGGGTTTGACATTGAGAGAAAGAAAGACGGAAGTAGAAGGGTCAATTTCTGAAAGTAAATGATAGAAAGCAAATGCACCCCCCCACAAAGTAGGATTCTAACCCCGGTACAGCAAATAATCAACCACTGAAAGTACAAAAAAAACTAGAGAAAAACCTGGAATACCGGATGCAGAGTAGGAGGGAAAAAGAAGCCTCTACTTCAACCCTGAAAATAGGTACTCAAACGGTGGAATCAACAAACGAAACTAGCACCATCACGTCTGGCTCGGAAACAACTTTCCAGTGATATTTTGTTTTTTGAAAACCGACACCGTATGCTCAAGTTACGGTCGAAAAACCAACTGCCCCTCCAAAAGACAACTCTCTGGAAAAACACAGAGACATGATTAAATTTGACGTCCAAATGGCCGTCACCCATCTACTGTATTAAATTTGACGGCCGTCGTGGTTGCCGGAAAAATATTTACCGGTGGCCGGAAAAACCAGAAACTGCCGGAATATTTAAAAACCCGCCGGAAAGAGGTTTCTCGGTAGCTGACGTCACTGTGACGTCAGCCCTGTGCGGGTATTTTTGGACGGTGGCGGCTGGGTGGTCACCGCCGGCTGAGGTGGCGGCCCGGCTGAGTTGTGGTGGCGCCCGGGCAGCCGAGCGGTGGCGGGTGGGCCGCTGGGGAGCGACGCTCGCCGGGGTGGCGGACCGGTGGCCGGCGCTGGATGAGCTGCGCGCTGGCTACGCTTGGGCGGCGCACTAGCAGCGCTCAGGCTGCGGCTCATTTTTTTAAAGAAAAACATTTTTTTTTTGTTTTTTTTTCTTCGAAATCCGTACGGTACGGCCTTGGAGGCCAGAAAAATTTGCCTGTGCTCCCGGAGGCTAAACTAGTCAAGTCTTATGTGATTTCGACTCTCCCGGGCCTTCTGAGCGCAATGGCGGCATCTGTTTCTGCTCAATCTGCTCCAGAAGTTTGTGCCTCCGTCAAAGTGACAGAAAACCTCAGAAACAAGCTGTGGCTATCGTCTTCAAATCCAGGCTTCAAGAACTTCAACCTCGGCAGCGACAGGGAGGCTCTGATACCATGTAGGATTTCACAAATGTGCAAATCCACAGAAAACCAAGATCACCTGCAAGCAAAATACCGAAAGCTGTAGAACAACCTGTGAGAGAGAGAGAGCTAGGGTTTTGAGAATCTCAGCAGAGTGAGAGTAAAATGTATTTCTCAAAGGAATGAACAATAATTACAAAAAAGCGGCTTATAAGGTGAGAAACCCTAAAGCCGGAGAAAGCTAGGTTTGTGCATTTAATAATTAATAAACATATTAATTATTATGCACCTAAATGACAAGCTTAAGTGAAATAGAATAATAGTGACCTTTAATAATTAAATCAGATAGACTTAATTATAAAGGTAAATATACTATTACTCTAACAATATTTACCATCTTCAAAGTTTGTAAAATTGAAACCTTGTTTTTCTCCATTTATCCTCTGTCTTCCAAGTTGTTCATCAAGTTTAACAGAACTCTTTCTAAATTATTTCTAGTAGATCATTTGTAACTTTCAATTCTTATTTTAGTTTTTTATCGTCTTTCCTTGTCCCTTAATTCACTCTTTCAATATTGGCTTTATCTTCATCTGTATCATGTAAGTGTTCCTTCAATGTAGCAACCTCTTGATCTGATTTGAATAGTTGATCCAACTTATCTGGTAGGGTTTCATCTTTAACCTATAGGGAATCTTCAGCCATTTTATTAGAATTATTAGCAACCCTTATTTTCAAGTTCTTCAATCATCCTAAAGGACCAAATTTCAATATTCTCTTTTCAGATTTGCCACTTCACTTTTGAGTCCACTATTTTTATCCATTAGATTTGCAAGTGCTTCTTCTGGTTCTCCAGATAAACTACCTTTAGATAGTTGTTCAATGTAGTCTTGACTTTCAATCAACTTCTCAGCAAGCTCTCTTATCTTAGCAAGGGAATGCCTCAACTTTTCCTTCAGTTCATTGATAACTTGGCTTTCATCCTCAAGTTTCTTTTCATACTTGTATCTATCCATGTTTTCTTATATGGATCTTTTCCTCAAGCTGTTAGAATTATCACCAAAAGGACCTATGCTTTGATACAAATTGTTGGATAACTTGTGACTGAGAGGGGGGCGTGGGTGAATAAGTACAAATATGTATTGACCTAATTCAGCCACCAATCTAATAAAATGCACTAGCAACTTCTTAACCACAAAGCATATGAATGAAATAAAAAAATAAAAACAAATGATATCAAGAATCCACAACTTTAACAAACATAACACAAGTATTTATCATGGAAAACCTTGTTAGAGGGAAAACACCATGGTGGGTAACACTATAATAAATGAGCTTTCCCTGTTAGGAGTTAGTTCAACTTGTTAGAAGTGATTAGTACACTATTACGAGTACAATAAGATTAGCTATGACCTACATCACTAGAGAATTTCAAACCTCAATAAAGAAGCTACCATGTTAAAGGATTTACAAATTAAAAACTTTTAAAGTTCACCTTGTTAGAGGATTTGACTTGCTGCAAGTGTTAGGGAACAACAAGATTGCTGATCTATAGAATGACACTGATTTCCTATTAGATCCTTTTTAGTTCTCTATACTTTGTAAGTTTTCTCCAATCTATAATCACAACTTCAACTTGAAATCATAAAAACCCTAAGCACAAAAAAATCTCTTCAGCAATTCTTCTACTTTTTTTCTTTCTCAACCAACCTTTTCAATATGAGCAGTCCCTATAAATAAAAAACTTGCACCGCCTTAAGTATTCTCTTAAAATTGCTTTCTTGAGATAGTACCATGTTCCATATTGATAATCTTGATAAAGGAAATGATTTATCATGACCGTGTTAGGTCAAGATAAGATCTGCAAGTTTATATCTCCTAGATAATAAAATATGCTTTTACTTCTCCAATGCAACACCTTAAATCTATCTTAAATGCTTGCATCGATATTGCAAATGCTAATACATTGGATGTATAACCTTTTTTCCACATCATCATATCATAATAAATTATCATATATACTTTACCACACACCAATCTGTGATCTACTGATGGGTTAATCAAGAACATACGAGTTTTATCTGTCTTAGTGTCTATGACACTGAAAACTCTACCACCGCTCAACCAAATAAGTTGTGGTTAGAATCATAGATTACTCATAAAATTTACATATTGTATCTCTAAGAACAACATTTGAATCTTTCCTTAACTCGAATGCTACCACAATCTATCTAATATTGTTCTTCCTGAACACTAGTCAACATACATAGTTGATCTTTCATCTACCGATCATGTAGAGTTCTTACCGATAATTGTAATCATGATATCTAAATACATTTCCATCAAGGAAAAACAATTATGCGTCCACTCACGAACACTCTACATATCTCCTTCAAAAATTATCATAATTCCAACTAGATGTAATGTAATGATGTAATCCATACGATGAAATGCAATGATGAGGCAATGATATTACTTTCCTATATGTAGTGATGTGATGATCTTTTTATATGATGATGATATGTGATGCGAAGATGTTATGAGTTTTTTTGTTTTTTTATGAAATGAAATGAAAAGGTGATGATTAATGATTAACGAATGATAATAATAATAAATGGATTAATGATCAATGCAACTTAATAATATTAATATGAGTAATGATTAATGGATATAACATATATAATGAATATAATAGATATAATGAATATGATGGATATAATGAATATGATGTAATGATGATAATAGATAAATGTAATTGATAATGATTAATGACTCATGAAATGCATCTATTGCAAAAATGATTAATGATTACTAAATAATGAAAAGTGTAATGATTCATGATAATGATAAATGCAAATGAACATAACCTTAATGAAGATGATCAATTAAATGTACTTTTTTTTGTTAATGTCCACTGTACTCCATCATAAAAGAGAATCTTTGATTTATAGCCTTGATAATCCCATGAGATTTATGAATGCAAGAATCGATTGTAACATGAATACACCTTAAGTGCCATTTTAACTTGACTGCAATCTACATGCAAATTTTAACATGAATGCAAGCTAAATGTAATGCAAAGTGTGTTGTCATCTTTTTCTGAGTCATTTTGGAATGCTTTGTATCATCATTGAGCTTTTTTTTGAAATGTTGAAAGTGAGTAAAACCACCACTAGTATAATTAAACCATGATGATATGAATACCTCTTTCATTGATTTTGATATTGCAAGTTGATACATGCATTAAGGTATAAAGAACCAAGATTACCTGAGTATTACTTGGGCAAAATAGACAAGAATGAACTCTTTTCATGTGTAAATCCATAGTTTCCTCGATGATAATTTGATGATCATGTCTTGAGACAAATTTGTATGCTATTATGAATTAACTCTCAAACCATAGACAAATAAAAATATCAGGATCCATCATTTCTTTTCTAGTCTGAAGGTATCTATGAGTTTGTAAAAAGACATGATTTATTATAAATCAAGAAACAACCAATGAACACATTTTCTATTGTAATTTGATCCTGTACTCAGAAGAATTCATCTATTTGTTTATTTGATGTTTGATCTTAGGTTGATGTCATGTGTTAATGTTTGGATGTTCGATGTTCAAAAGTTCTAGGTCTTGATTTTGATCTTGATGTTCTCGTCTGAGGTATAGGTGTATTCTTCCTTGAGCTTAATGATTAAATACCACTTAGATTAGGATTTTGCCCCCAGTTTGACATGACAAAATATTGACAGACAAGGACAAATTTTAGACCCTAAAGAGATCCTATTGCATGACAGAGGTATGTAGATGGAGATTTATTATGAATATGTATAGGGACGGTGAATACAAAATGAATGTTAATGCGATGCACTTGATGGATAAAGGAGCTAACCTGATATAGCTAGTGTCTAATTTCCATGTTTTTTCCACTTATGTTTATTACAATTTTCTATCATATTTGATTTTTTTTCTTTGATTTTTTTCTCTTTTTATGTTTTTCCTTTTATTTTTTATTTTTGATTCTTTTATTTTTTTGATATTATCAAGGCACTTGTTTACCAAGTTTTCACCAAGATAACCATGTTTGTAGGATATTTTTCTAATTTTTAGGTGTTTTTTGGATTTTTAATCTGCTGTAAAAATGTTGACCTCAAGTTGTCAGGTGTAGAACCTATTGAGATGAATGTTATTGATAGGTTCTTGAAGTAAGTACCCATCAGTTTTTGACAATTTAGAGGTTCTTGATCCATATTCTGATACTATAACAAAGGGTCCCAACTAGTTTTCTTCAAATTTTTCTTTCTTCTTCCCGTCCTTATGATTACATGGATTTTACCTCAGCACTAGGCCACCCACTTGGAATTCCCTAGATTTCACCTTCTTATTGTAACTTCTTGACATGCACTTTTGATATACTTTTAAATGAGCATAAGCATTTTGTTGACCTTCATCAAGTAGTTATAGTTCTTGTAAACTGGATACTCTGTAGTCTTCATCTACTAGGATTCTATGTATAGAGATTCATAGAGAAGGTATCTCCACTTCTAGGGGTAAAATTTTCTCAAATCCATATACTAGAGAAAAGGGCGTGGCTCTATTTGGTGTTCTAACACTAGTGTAGTATACCCACAATGCAAGGTTTAATTGACGATGCCAATCCCTTCCAGAATCATCGACTATTTTCTTCAAGATTTTTAGGATGTTTTTGTTTGAGTCTTATCCATGACAATCACCTTGAAGATAGTATATAGATGAGAAGTGTTGGATGACATGAAAATTTTCACATAGTTCTTCTACATCCTTATTTTCAAACTATTTATCATTGTTGATGGCATGAGGAATACCATATCTAAAAATGATATAGTTCAAAATGAACATGGATATTTTCTTTCCTATAGCAGTTGAAAGAGGTACAACTGATGACATTAATTTTACCATTAGTACACTTAGTGAAAAACATTGACAGAGATCATTGGTACAAGCATTACCTGCAGACTACAAGCATTACCGGCAGATAGTGAGCATACCCAACACATCAAAGTATCACGCAAAAATGCTAAGTATGGAATTGACCGACGAACACTGGCAAGTGTTGCACCAACGAAGTGAACATGACATCACCGATGGGTCAATAACATAACATGGAGATCATCACTGATGATACAAGTTTTGAGAACAAAATCGACAAAGCAAAGAAAAAGCATACCCGACGAATAGTTCAAGAAAGGAACACTGATGGAAAAGAAAATCGACCATCAGAACCGACAGTCAGTTAGAGAACCCGCAAAAAGTGGATCTGAGTTTTACATGTCAGATAAAGCATTGTAATTCTATTTATAGATTTTTAATAAGTTTTAAATCTTAACTTGAGGGTCAAGAAAGATTTATGTAAATGTTTTAAAGCATCCTAATGGATCTAAAACATATCTAACTAAAGATCAAGGTCAAGTTGTAAACCTTATATCTAGAGTTAACTTGCGAAAGTGTGAATCAAGAATAGAGCTAAAATCTAGTATAAATAGATGTTCAATCAATTGTGAATTATGAATTCATTTTTGTTGATATCCACGAAGAGAATCTAAGGAGAAGAAGGCAAAATTCATGCAAAGTTCAGATACAGATCACATTAGTTATCAAGAACACACAAAGGCTACTGACGTATAGGCAAAGGTATTATTCAATCATGGAAAGATGAGTACTCATACATAGGAAGCTTTATTGGATCTGTTATCAGCAATAGGAGATTGAATACATCATCAGATCAAATACTTATGTAGTTGCATTCTAACAAGTGCATCACATCTAAAATCCTTTTGTAGAAGGTGGACTTAACCATTCTTTACAAATCTCTTAACAGAGTGCATACTTAATAGTGTTGCTAAAGCTTCAAATGAAGTAGATCTTAATAGGTCTCCACTATAATACTCCTATCAGGGTAGTTCATCAGAAGTGACCAATTGTAAGCCTTAACCAATCCCTTCTTATCTGCAGATAGTGAAGTCTTGTGGGTAACAGTCCCCACCACAATTTTTACTTCCTAACAGGAGTTTTTTGCGATATCATATCTTGTGTCAAGTGTTATCTATTTTCATAAATATTTCTTTTATGGTTACATACTAAAGAACTTATGATATGATTGCATATACATAAAGGAAGATGAACAGTTAGATAAGATAATTTATAAACTAATGATTAAGGGTTAATGGGCTAACCAAATTTTTTTTAGAGGTACTGATTCACCCCTCCCCTCTCAGTACATCATTCCAATATAATTCCAACAATTGGTATCAGAGCTAAGTCTCTTTTTTGAAAAGCTTAAAGACTTAAGAGAAAAAATTAGAGCAATGGAAAAGTAGAGACTGGACATGACTATTGAGAATGAGTAGCTACAGATGGAGATAAACTATGAGCAATATAAAGAGGCTAGAATCAAGTTAAGAAAACTTCTTGATGAAAGAAAGATTATGGAAACTAGGCTGAATGAGAAAGGCTACAAATAATTAGAAATAGAAGACTACTTTGATACAACAAAATCATCAACGATCAAAGCTTCAGACGCATCAGCGGAAGAAATCACAAGTCTATAAGAGGTCAATCTACATCCGAAAAATCAAATCAAGATGCTACAAATCAGTCAAGAAACTCAAATGGTGAAAATGATTGATGTTATGAATGATACAAGAAAAGCTGAAAATGAAAGAACACTAGCCATTGATCATAGGAGGAAAATAATAGAGAATCTACAAGAGAAAGAATCAGAGATTCAAAGACTAACTGAGCATCACCATGAGGTTACCAACCAGATTATTCTTATGAGTTAAGAAGCAAACAGACTAAACATAGAACTCATTGAAAGAATACAGATCATCGGTGAGCTAAGAGAAGAGAATGAAAATTTGAAGCATGAAATCAAAATCCAGATTCAACATAATGAATTGATCAAAAAGGTTGAAGATAGCAACAAAAGGATGGATGATTTTCTTGATGGACAAAGAAGAGTCAACAACTACATAGGATTAGGGTACAAAAAAAATGGTGAATCTTCTGATCAACTAGATCAAAGGAATGCTTTCACAGCCCCAAGATCCAAAAAGCTGTCATGCAATCACTGTAGAAAACTAGGCCACACTTCAAACATTTGTAGAAGCAAAATGAAAGGTATTTCTCAAGCACAATCTCTTTCATTGGTAATTGTTATAAATGTTAAAAGAAAGGACACAAGGCATATGAATGCAAATCCAAAGAGGAAAACCAACATGGAAAAGTACTATCCTACCTGTAAGATGAATGGGCATACACATGAAGAATGCTGGAAAAAGAACAACAAGGCTTGGACACCAAAAGAAACTGGTAATAGCCACAAACCAACAAGAGTAGGTAACTCATATGTTTGGGACTATAACACATGGGTAAACTGCACAACATGTGGAAGGTATGGTCATATTGCTACCAACTGTATGAGAAAGTGGACCAGAAGGTCAAGAGGTTGGACCAATCTAGGTATGGCATGTTTACATTTCCATAAGGTTGGACATGTGATAAAAGATTGCAAAGACCGAATGACAGACACAAGTACACATCCCAATGGAAATACCATTGATGACATCAAGAGAATGAGAAACAAGATGTGGGTAAAATCCACAAACACTGAAGGTGCTGGATCAAGCAATACAAATGGTGACACCCCATCCAATGGATATGGTGACATCACTACATCCAACTAAAATGCACAAGTATGTATGGAACTACATTATGAAAAGTTATATTATACATTGGTTCCATTACACATAGTTCATATTGTAATATTAGCATGAATAAAGATGCAATATATTTTTATTTGATAAACTATTGAAAAGCAACCATCGGTTATTGGGCACAATTTGCATCAGTGAACACACACAAAAGTTAGCACTACTTACCAGAATGTATTGGTCATTACACAATCTAAGTGTAAACCGACGGACATCGATGAACCTTGAGGCAAGAAAAGCTGTCTTCGCCACTTTACCAACCATCATCGATGAAGTCACCAAAGCCACTAGCAACCCTAACGCTTCACACAAAACAATGAATATGTTATAAATGTCTCTACCGATGAACTCAGTCTTTATATACCACAAGTTGGTAAGTATTAATGACAACTTAGGGTACAAAAAGGTTATAAAAGCCCGACGGGTAAACTCATTTTTGCACCCATGATTTTTTATCAGAGAAGAGTAGAGAAGAGAGATTTCAGAGCAATTTGGAGAGTGACCCAACAAAGATTCAATTTGACTCAAAAGCATTCACAGTCATAGGCAATCACAGAGAATCTGTAAGTAAACACATTCACCGATCACACTATTTTATTTGCGAAAAGCCCTAAATTTCTACAAACACGATGGCATCAACTTCTAGAGTTGAAAAGATTAAGGAAGATAATAAGAAACCATTCAAGCTTGTTAGCAGAGGCTCGTGTGCTGAACTCAAGTTCAAGCTACACCTAGAAATTGCATCACAACCTGACGATTCTGGAGCATTCTCCAGAATCCCACCTAGGGTTTTACTGGTAGAGGACATAAGGTCCTATATTCACTGCAAGATCTCAGAAATATGAGATCTAGACCTAGATAATGCCTACAGGGCACTATGTGATGACGCTGGAAAGCTCAAAGAAGAGCATAAGCATATGGAAGTAAAGGGACCCCCAAATGCACTGCATTTCCCCAAGGTCTTCAAAACTGAATGGATAAAGATTGTTCTTAGCAGAGTTCACAACAAAAATTTATGGCTTAATAAGCCAAAACCAATAACTAAGGATGTTATTCATGCAGTTAGTGGTTATCCTAAAACCGATAAACCACAAGCTCACAAGCACCCATTCCTAGTAGAAGTGGAAAAAATGACTGGTGCTAAATCAGATAAAAGAGCACTAAAGGTCAACACCATTACCGACGTAGAGCTGAATTTTGATGCATGTCTTGTTGGATATAAAATCTTCCAAGAAAGTAGAATGAACAACATATCAAGTGCTGCCATGAGCACAACATACAAGATTATCAAACAGGTAAAGAAGATGGATCTTGCAGAGATCCTGTTACATCAACTGGAGGAGAACATGTGCACAATAAGATCTTCAAGGACAAACACTTCTAAGTTTGGTTCCCTCATAATGTGCATATTATTTTACTTTGAATAATACTTTCCTTCCATAGGAAAAGTTGTATGGGACACAAGCAAATCCATAACCATTCAGATAGGTGAATTCATAGAATCACTAGGAATAGATTTTGATAATGTTATGCATGAGTATTTCAAAGCCATTAAGGAAATGCTACAAGCCAGAAAAAGAATTCCTAAAAATCTAATAGAGGAACATAAAGAGAACATATGTTTCATGGTAGATACTGACTTCACATACATACAAGCAGTAGTACCTAGGAAGTCATGGCTTGCACGGTTAGAATATGTAATCAAGGTAGGACTAGCCAAGGAGTGCATTGAGGCACTACTAAATGAGCCAATGGACAACAAAAAACTAAGATTTGGCACCTATGAAGAGGCCAAACAAAAGATTAAGACAAATCTTGTTATTAAGAAAGTTGTAAAATAGTTAGGCAGAATGGTGAAGAATTTGAAAAAGAACCTGAATATATCTTCTAAAGGTGAAGAAGAAAAGGAAGGTGAAGAGGAACAAGAGGGTAAGGAGGAACTCACCGAGGAATAGCTACGCATCGGTGATATAGCAGAGAAAAATGAATCAGAGGAAGAAAAGTCACATTCACCACCTCCTGCTCCACCTAAGAAGTCAAGAACAAGGAGTCAAATAGAAAAGGATGCAACTCCTTCTCCCATGGTAAAAGGAAAGGTCTATAAAAGGAAACCTAAAACATCAAACGTAAAACAACTAGTTATGCAACCTATCAAAAGGAGAAATTTTTTTCAGACAAATAAGGATTTAGAGGCCTCAGCTATGGATGAGCCTGACACTGCAATCAAACAAGCAAAGGAAACAACAAAGGCAACAAGTACATTTCTGAAGCATCATCTATTGGACATCCTAAGATTAGGAAATGGTTGAGATGGGATTCAGTAGAACAGAACAAAATTGAAGATGCAATTATAGCCAAAATGTGCAAATACTATTTGGCTATTATATGCAATTGTCCCACTTCAGTTCACTACATGTGATGTACCTCAAGAACTGTTGATTAGACTATCTTCTAGGTTCACATTTGCAGTACATGAGGAGAAGAGGATAAGAGAAAGAGTACTTGTTTCTCTTATGCCTCCTGAATCAAAAAGGGAAGAAATAAATAAATTAATGGAGAAATATTAGAAAAATTTCTTACCCAAAATGAGAGCCTACAAATTTTTGGAAGAAAAGTTTATAGAACTAGAGCAAGAAGCTCATGATAAATGGAGCAAGATACTTAATCCTGCTGAGGAAAGAAGTTATGAGAAGGAAACTGTCAATCAAAGAGATAACTCAACAGTTGAGTTAGACAGTGAAGAAGTTCAAATAACTAGCCTGAAATAGGTTGATATTATAGATGAAGAATGGCCTAAAGATAGTGAGGAAAATCAAGTACCAGCAAGTCCCATCCACATCAGTTTAGAGGATGAAGAAGTTACCAAAGAAGAGTTAACAATAAAAGGTAACTTAGAAGATAATATAAATGATGAATTGTGGTTAGACAACATTGTCAATACCACTACAGGACAAGACCCTACAATAGAAGTACAAAAGGATGAAGACATAAATATTGCAAAGGGCAATACTGACAGACATGATACAGCTATTGACACTGCAACAATCAATACACTGATAAACATGAATATATTAATAGATGCTATTGATATTTAGTCAAGTCAGGATAAATCATCTAAGAAAGATGATGATATACCCAAGGATATGGGTACCGATGAAAACAAAGATGCATCCAACACTCACAAGGATATAGATACCAAAATGAAGGATGCAACCAACAACCAGCAAGAAGTGTCAAATGAACAAAACAAAGAGGCAGATAAAAAAGTTGAGAATACATTGAGAAAGGTTGAAGAAAATGATAAAAGTGAAGGAGTCAAGTAGGATGAAGTCACAAAACTCAAAGAAGATATATTTGTTGATACACCTAAGGAAAATGAGGAGACATCTTCACCAAACCAGCCAGTGAACTCATAACAGATACAAAAGGACACTTCATCTTCTCGACCCTCACCTACCAAATCCACCCAATCTCAAGCTTTACAAATGGTAGTACATCAATCTACCACCCAGCCAAAGAAGAAGAAGAAGAAAGCAATGATGAAAGACATCTTGGCTGTTACATTGGATGAAGTAATAGAAGTCCCAAACTGGGATATTACTACTTTGGATAGTGATAAAATTCAAGAGTTTGGAGTGCTATGTCAAAGGAAAGCCATTGAGAAGAAAATGATACAGGAAAACAGGGAAACAATGACACTTGAAAAAGCAAGAGACATACTACACCAACTTGTTCCTGAGGTGAAACTTGAAAAAAATGCTACAGTTAAGGAACAAATAGTTGTTCTCACCGATGCAATCACAGACCAGAATATAGATGCAAAACAAGCTATGGAAGAACAAGCGGATAAGAAGTATCAATACAAGTTAATTGATAAAATCAGCCAAGAAGTGGCATTGAACAAGGTAGAGCTCTCTGAACTAACTGATCAATTAGAGCCAATGATTGCTGAGGCAATTACCTTAGTTCAAAAGATGTGCACACTTAAAAAGTTTACAAAAGAAAATAGTGACAAGTTAGCAGAGATAGATTCTAATGTCACAGCAAGTGCACAAAGCCTAACCTCAAATGGAGATAGTATCAAGGTGCATCATGACAAGGTCATTGAGGATAAAATGCTAAGGCAAGAAATATGGGATGTTGAAACACAACTAAGAGGTGAGATTACATAGCCAAAGGCACACATATTTCCTAATCTTACAATTCTACAATAGCATATTTTTGAAGCAAGAAACCTTATTGCAACTCCTGAGATGTCTGTAGTAGATAGCATCTATGATATACATGTAAGAATTTCACTTGAGAAAATGGCTCTAGAAATGTTGAAGGAAAAATGGGAAAAGATGATGGAGGATATCAAGTCCTCAGATTCCCACCTTTTTGACAAGTTGTAAGTACCTTTGCCATTATTATCAAAAAAGGAGGAATAGAAAGGAAATGTATATTGTATGTACAGGAGGAACAGATATATAAAGATAGCTATGTAAAATATATCAAATAAAAGGGAAAAGAAAAGTACATAAGGATATGTATATATACTTACACTTACTGACATATACATAGGGGGAGTCATTCAAATGACTAAGGAAGGAGTATACATACTAATACATTCAGTATGTTGCACATATCATGTTTTTGATACTAATGTCAAAGGGGGAGATTGATGACATTAATTTTGCCATTAGTACACTTAGTGAAAAGCATTGACAGAGATCATCGGTACAAGCATAACCGGTAGAGTACAAGCATTACCAGCAGACTACAAGCATTACCAGCAAACAACGAGCATACTCAACATATCAAAGTGTCACGCAAAAATTCTAAGTATGGAATTGACCAACGAACACTGGCAAGTGTTGCACCGATGAAGTGAATAGGACATCACTGACGGGTCAATAACATAACATGAAGATCATCACCGACGATACAATTTTTGAGAACAAAAATGACAGAGCACAATAAAAGCATACCCGACAAACAGTTCAAGAAAGGAACACTGACGGCAAAGAAAAGTGACCATCAGAACCGACAGCCAGTTAGAGAACCCGCAAAAAGTGGATCTGAGTTTTACATGTTAGATAAAGCATTGTAATTCTATTTATAGAGTTTTAATTTGTTTTAAATCTTAACTTGAGGGTCAAGCAAGCTTTATGTAAATGTGTTAAAGAATCCTAACAGATCTAAAACATATCTAACTAAAGATCAAGGTCAAGTTGTAAACCTTGGATCTAGAGTTAACTTGCGAAAGCGTGAATCAAGAATAGAGCTAAAATCTAGTATAAATAGATGTTCAATCAATTGTGAATTATGACTTCATTATTGTTGATAGCCATGAAGAGCATCTAAGGAGTAGAAGGTAGAATTCATGCAAAGTTCAGAAATAGATCACATCAGTTATAAAGAACACACAGAGGCTACTAACATACAGGCAAAGGTATTATTCAATCATGGAAAGATGATTACTCATACATAGGAAGCTTTATTGGATTTGTTATCAGCAATAGGAGATTGCATACATCATCAGATCAAAGACTTATGCAGTTGCATTCTAACAAGTGCATCACATCTAAAATCCTTTTGTAGAAGGTGGACTTAAACCATTCTTTACAAATCTCTTAATAGAGTGCACACTTAACAGTGTTGCTAAAGCTTCAAACAAAGTCAATCTTAACAGGTCTCCACTGTAATACTCCTAACAGGGTAGGTCATCACAAGTGACCAATTTTAAGCCTTAACTGACCCGTTCTTATCTATAGATAGTGAAGTCTTGTGGGTAACAATCCCCATCGCATTTTTCACTTCCTAACAGGAGTTTTCTGCGATATCATATTTTGTGTCAAGTGTTATCTATTTTCATAAATTTTTCTTTTATGGTTACATACTAAAGAACTTATGATATGATTTCATATACATAAAGAAAGATAAACAGTTAGATAAGATAATTTACAAACTGATGATTAAGGGTTAATGGGCTAACCAAGAAAAGTCTTAGAGGTACTGATTCACCCCTCCCCTCTCAGTACATCATTCCAATATAATTCCAACAACAACCTCAACCCATTTAGTGTAATACTCGATGGCTATAATGATGTATTTATGTCCATTTGATAGGGAGCCTCCTTCTCCTTAGAACAAAGCCTAGTTCTACACCAATTCCCTCTAGGATTTCCTAGGGTTTATTATTTTATTAGAACCCTACTACCACTAGGAGATTCTCAATTCCTATTCTCTCTTGAACCCCTCTATCAATTCTAAGTGCTTCTGCTTCTTATTCTCTTCTTGAACTCACCAGGGTAAGCTCAATCATTATCTTACCAACACTTTGTCTCAGACCTTGCAGGATTTTAGGGTATTTTCACAACACATTTTCATGCATAAATTCATCCACGCCACTAGTTCTTTGTTCCTTCCTCCATTTCTTTCAACACTTCCTATTTTTAAGGGCTACAACTTATTAGGTCTCTATTAGCTCTATTTCATTGAATTTTGGCTTTCTTTCCCAAAATATTCACATAACACTCTGAAATAAGTTGTGATTCAGATAACCATTGAGGAAACACATATTATTTTCTTGATCTTGGTCTCTAAATTCATTTTTACACCATCAAACCCTAATTAGGATAATTTGCAAGGAAAAGAACCAATCTTTGAAATTTGTATTCAAAATCCATTTAGTTGGATTCAAGACACCTCCATCTTGTCAACCAAGCTCTACAAGGGTCTTCTTGTCATCACAAAGGAATTGTAGAAATATTTAGTCCACTACTGCAAGTTTGAACACTCTGTCACTCTTGTTTCCCTAGCCGGGCTATGGAGGAGCTCGCCTAGGGCAAGAGTTTAAAAAACACTACTACCACTTCTAGCTTCCTACCAAAAGAAAAAACTCTATACATAGACCCCATTTTAATTCCCCCAAGTCTCAGGTGTTTAACACGATGGGAACCTCAAAATGGATTCATTTCATATATACAAACCTCATCTAGTCTAGACTCAGAATTAGGGACAGAATTAAACTACAACTTGCAAACCAAACCAAAAAAATACTCTACTCCACACAATATCACAAAAAACCAAGAATTCACTAATTACATTGATGGATAGATGGATTAAATCCATGAAGTTCAGTTACACACATAATGCAAGAAAAACACAGTTACATAGTAAACTGTTAGTGTTTCCTTCTTGAAATTTGTGTCAAAATGATCCAACCAACCTATTACAAACTTAAAAAATCCTTTAAATAGGTCCTCTTGAACTATCTCAACTATCAATCCTGAACCCTAACTAATTTAGGGTAGTTTTCAACTTTTCATCAAAATGTCGTTGAGCAACTTTTCAATGTTGCAAAAGTTGCTCGACAACTTTTACAACTTTTTTTTCTTTTCTTCTCCTTACACAACATTGACCCAATGTATGAGTGAAAAATGACCAAAACATCACTCCTATACCTAAATAAAACTCCATTACATCCTTTTGTTCACTCTAGTTTCTATTTCATGCATTTTCCACATTTTGGCTTACAAAGCCCAAATAGGTTCTTTTGACACAACCACAACAAAATACAACATAATAACTGGTGCAGGAGCAACTAGGGTTAGAAGCATTTTTAGGTTAGAAAGCTTATTGGTTTGTAAGGTGTTTTGTTCCACCATTTTTGTAATGATTGAGGTCAATTGGTGAACAAACACCATAGTTTCTAGATAGTTATTTCCCAGCTTAAATTTGTGTGTTGAGATAGTCTCTAAACCTCTGGAAATGTAATAAGGATCTAGCAACCAAAGATTGATGGTCTGCGGATCAGCGATACTGGTGCTCAAGAATGTTCATCAGGAATGTCTCTCAGGAATGTTCATCAGGAATGTCTCTCGGGAATGCTCGTTGGTAATGTCCATCGGGGATGTCCATCGATAATGTCGGCTAGTGTCTATGTTTGTTTTTGGGTTTTTTATCTGACGCTTGGGGTTGGAGACCGATGATGTTTCTGTTGCTTAGAAAAGTCAACTCTGGCACTCAATAATGTTGATTAATGACCCAAGAAATGTGGGATGTGACATTTATGACTAGCTGGGTCAACTGTAACGACTCTCTACATGTAATTTTTTCTTGGAATGATTAGGGACACCTATTCCATTCCTGGAAGGGTCATTTATGGCTCGATCAGGCTGCCTAGGTAAGGTGGTTGAAGTTGTCAAAGAGCATGAGATATTTTGAAGATATTTTGAGGGTTAGATATATAGATGAAAGCTTTTGTAAGTAAAAGTAGTTAGTAGAGAGGAATAGACAAGAACAAAGGAAAAAAAAATTGTAATAATACTCTACATGTAATAGATTTGAGAGGGTTCTTGTGTTCTGTATTTGATCTATTAATCAAAGAGGTTAGACCCATCGGTTTAACTTGGAGAGTGAATCTTTCCTAATGGATTCTTTAGTATGAATTAGTAGCTTTACAGTTTAAACCAGGTCAAGGATACTTGTGGTGAAGATCTTAGTGACTTCCTCAAGAAAGGGTAAGAAACTATCCTATAAGATCTGTGCAAGAGACCCTAGAATAGAGTCAAGATGGCTCTTGGTAACAAATATACCTAGGTTATACATCAGATTGGTATCAAAGCTAGGTTAGATAATTGGGCTTGTGTTGTTTGGGTGTGATTTTTTAGAAGAGTCTATATATTCATCCAACATGATGTCCAATGCAGAACTGGCAAGAGATGTCAGAGAATAGAGAGAGGAGAATAGACTCTTGAAGGAATAGTTAGCTGAAATGGCATGCAAGTTAGAAGAAGTGCAACTTTGAACTACATCAGTCAGTGAACTGATGAGAGAAGATGATGAGAAGGGTAAACAAGTGGCTAAGGAGGATATGATCCCAGAGCCAGACCCTATGCTTCAAGAAGAGCCATTCTTGAAAGTGTTGAAGGAAATGAGTGGTAAGTCCTTAGAAGGTGTGCCCTTATTTAGTGGAAAAATCGATCTAGAATTAATCATGGAATGGGTAGAAGGTCTTGAAAATCACTTTGACTGTAATAGTGTGATTGAAGCTTAGAAAGTTAGAATATCCAAGACAAGGTTGAGAGGTACTGCTCTCACTTGGTGGAAATCTGTCCAAGATGAAAGGGAAAAAGAAGGAAAGAACCCCATAACCAGTTGGAAAGATATGGTGGCAAAGATGAAGGAAACTTACCTTCCTGATGATTATGAAGTGCAACTCCATAAGAAAAGGCAATATCTAAGGTATAAAGACTTAGAAGTCAGTGCCTATACAAAATAATTCCACAAGCTATGCTTGAGATCCCATGTGATGGAAGAAGAAAGCCTAAAAGTGGCAAGATATCAGAATGGCCTAAAATGGAGTATTCAAGAAGAGATCAGTCTCTTAATCCCCAAGACTGTCTACCAATGCTATCAATTATCTCTCAAAGTGGAAGAGAAGTTCAAGAAGAAACAAGACTCAAACAGTAGAGGCAGAGGAAGAGATAATAGAGGTCATAGAGGAGGATATGGAGGAAGAAATATTGAAGCTAAAAATCAGAGTGACAACAAACTCACAGAGAACCAAGGAGAACCCAGTAACACTAAAGGTGGTTACAACTGAGGAAGAGGTTCAAATAATAGTTTAGGAGGAAGAACTGATAGCCAAGGAAGATGATCTTATTTCTCTTTGATGAAGTGCTATAACTGTCAACAATTCGAGCATCCTACATATTAGTGTTCTACAAAGAGCTCTACTTCACAAGGAGGAGAGAAAAGAGATAATTATGTGCAAGAAGTCTTCTACCACCAAGACTACAGAAATTGTTGTAGGGTCAGAAATGGGAGAGAACTTGATGGTTCGAAGAACACTCCTCAAGGATCCAATCAAAGAAGAGCCAAGCCAAAGAAGATCTTTGTTTTGAGTCAACTGCAAGGTACTCAGTAAGGTCTATAAATTTATCATAGATTCAAGTTCTACTGATAACATAGTTCCCTTACAATCTATTGAGAATTTATAATTGACAAGGATACCTCACACTAATCCTTATAAAGTTACTTGGTGGAATAAAGATCAACATGTAATAGTCAATGAACAAGCTTGGGTAGAATTTTCCATAGGGAGGTATAAGGATAGATTTTTGTGTGATATCCTTCCCATGGATGCATGCCATCTACTCTTAGGTAGACCTTGGTAGTATGAACAAAGTGTAGTGCATGATCGAGTTCAGAATTCCTATAACTTCAAGAAGGATGGAATAACTTTCAGGGTACAATAAATCTTGTAAGAAGAGAAAAAAAAGAAAAGAGGTCCCAACCTACTATTGGTTGGGGAGAAAGAATTCTTAAAGACATTGGAAGAAGATGGAGTAGGCTTTGCTTTGGTTTTAAAACCAACAGGTGAGAAGGGAAATGAGAGGGAAGAGTTGCCTTTAGAGATCCAAAGGTTGTTAACTCAATACTAGGCCATAGTGAGTAATGGTCAACCAACTATCCTACCACCTGAGAGATCTATTAGTCATCTAATTGAATTTATCCTAGGAGCCTCACTTCCAAACAAAGCTACTTATAAGATGAATCCATAGTAGAATGCAGAGATTTCTAACCAAGTCCAAGAATTAATTGACCAAGGGTTAATTAGAGAAAGCATACGTCCTTATGCTATTCCTACAGTACTATCCCCAAAGAAAGATGGTACTTGGAGGTTGTGTACCGATTCCAGGGTCATAAATAGGATAACTATCTGGTATAGGTTCCCTATACCAAGGACAGAAGATGTGATGGATTGTCTTGGTGGATCTAGATAATACTCCAAGATAGATCTTAAGAGTGGATATCATCAAATTAGAATTAAAGGGGGAGATGAGTGGAAGACTGCTTTAAAGGCCACTGAAGGACTTTATGAATGGGTAGTTATGCCTTTCGAGTTGTTGAATGCCCCAAGAACATTTATTAGATTGATGAATGAGGTTTTGAAGGACTTCATTGGAAAATAGGTTGTAGTGTACTTAGATGACATCCTAGTGTTCAACAAAACAAAAGAGGATCATCTTAGACATCTGTAATTGGTAATGCAGAGATTGCATGAGGAAAAGTTGATAATCAACTTGGAAAAGAGTGAGTTCATGAAGAAAGAATTGGTGTATCTAGGTTTTGTTATCTCACAAGGTAACTTGAAAATGGATGTCAGCAAGGTGGAAGAAATCTTGAATTGGCCTACACCGAAATCATAAAATGAAGTTAGAATCTTCCATGGTTTAGCACAATTTTACCAGAAGTTCATTAAACAGTTCTATGAAATTAGTGCACCTATTCTAGATACCATCAAAGGAGGTATGAAAGACAAGCTCTAATGGAATGAGTAGGTTGATGATGGATTTGGGAATTTAAAGCTGAGGATAGAAACTCAACTGATATTAACACTTCCTATTTTTGACAAGTTGTTCACTTTGGAATGTGATGCTAGTAACATTATTGTTGGTGCAGTATTGAGTCAAGAAGGAAAACCAGTACCTTTTCATAGTGAGAAAATCAGTGATGCAAAGAAGAAGTATTCCTCATATGATTTTGAATTGTATGCATTAGTGCAAGCACTAAGGAAATGGAGACATTATCTCCTTCCCAAATAATTTGTAGTCTTTACCGACAATCAGGCTTTGAGTTTTCTAAGTTCACATGATAAAATAAGCCATAAGAATATGAAATGGGTGGAATACATCCAAGCCTATACCTTCACTATAAAGCATAAAAAGGGAGTGTAGAAAAAAGTAGCAGATGCATTGAGTAGAAGGTTACTCACAGTGCAAGAAGTTCAGCTAAGAAGCATTGGAATTGAAAGCTTCAAAGATCTGTATCCAGCAGATGAAGATTTTGCAACAACATACAAGGTATGTCAAGATTATCAAAATCATTTTCATAGTGAGTATTTGGAGTATATTCCTCAAGAAGGTCTTCAATTCAAGGGAGGAAAAATTTGTATACCAAGAGGTTCTATGAGAGAGAATCTAGTACAAGAGAAGCATAATGGTTCCTTAAGTGGACATTTTGGGTTGAAAAAGACTCTAGAGTTGGTCAAGAGGTATTACTATTGGCAAAGAATGAATCGTGGTGTCCAAAGATATGTGGAGACTTGTATAGTCTGTTAGAAGGAAAAAGGGACTTCATCCAATGAAGGATTGTATCAGCCCCTTCCTATCCCAACTAGACCATGGGAATTCCTTAGTATGGATTTTGTAGTTGGACTACCAAAGACCAAGAAAGAAATGGACAACATCTTTGTGATTGTTGATAGGTTCAGCAAGATGGCTCATTTTGTGCCATGCAAGACCACACATGATGCATGTTACATAGAAAATTTATTCTTGAGAGAAGTAAGGATACATGGATTACCTTTGAGTATTGTATAAGACCGAGACTCCAAATTTATGAGTCATTTTTGGAAAACTTTGTGGCAGAAGCTTGGTAGAAATCTGTCTTTTAGCTCGGCATATCATCCATAGACCAATGGTCAGTCTAAAGTGGAGAATCAAAGCCTAGGAAATATTTTGAGATGCCTCACCAAGGAGTATGGACAATCATGAGATCAATTACTTGCTCAAGCAGAATTTGCATACAATGATATAGTTAATCGATCCACTAGAAAGAGCCCTTTTGAAATAGTATATGGGATTCATCCCAGGGGTATATGTGAATTAAGGGATCTTGGAAGCAATGCAGAGAGGAGTGGGTATGCTAAAGATTTTTCCCAATCCATGAAGGAGGTCCATGACTCAGTTAAAGTAACACTAATAGAGAGTACAACTCACACCAAACAAAAGGTGGATGCAAGGAGAAAAGATATTCAATTTATAGTTGGAGATATGGTCATGGTTAACCTTAATGAAGAAAGTTTGTAGAAAGGAGTTCCAACCAAACTTTAGATGAGGAATATAGGCCCTTGTGCAATATTGGCAAAGTATGGGTCTAATTCTTATAAAATTGATCTTCCTGCAGACATAGGATTATCTTCTATTTTCAATGTGACAGATTTGGTATCCTACAAAGGACCAATTCTAGAAGGAGATTTTGATCTCATAGGAGATACTGAGGATCTCAGAGCACTCAAACTTCCTATTGTAATGAAACTACAGGTTGAAGAGATTCTAAATTCAAGAGTTTCCAAGCAGACTAGAAGGTAGACCTACATGGAACATCTGGTCAAATAGCAGGGACATGCTGATTCAGAGGTTACATGGGTACAAGAAACTGATTTCAAGAATGTAGGCATCAATCCCAACTTACTCCAATCACTTGGAAGTTGATTTATTTTTGTTTGGGGAGTATGGTATAGGAGCACCTAGGGTTAGAAGCATTTTTAGGTTAGAAAGCTTATCAGTTTGTAAGGTGTTTGTTTCCACCATTTTTGTAATGACTGAGGTCAATTAGTGAAAAAACACCATAGTTTCTAGATAGTTGTTTCCCAGCTTAAATTTGTGTGTTGAGATAGTCTCTAAACCTCTATAAATGTAATAAGGCTCTAGCAACCAAATATTGATGGTCTGCGGATCAGTGATACTGGTGCTCAGGAATGTTAATCAGGAATGTCTCTCAGGAATGTTCGTCAGGAATGTCTCTCGGGAATGCTTGTCAGTAATGTCCATCGGGGATGTCCATCAGTAATGTCGGCCGATGTCTATGTTTTTTTTGGGGTTTTTTATCTGATGCTCAGGGTTGAAGACTGACGATGTTTCTGTTGCTCAGAAAAGTCAACTTTGGTGCTCGGTAATGTCGGTTAACGACCCAAGAAACGTGAGATGTGACATTTGTGACCAACTGGGTCAACTGTAACAAATCTCTACGTGTCATTTTTTCTTGGAATGATTAGGGACACCTATTCCATTCCTGGAAGGGTCATTTATGGCTTGATCAGGCTGCCTAGGTAAGGTGGTTGAAGTTGTCAAAGAGCATGAGATATTTTGAAGATATTTCGAGGGTTAGATATATAGCTGGAAGCTTTTGTAAGTAAGAGTAGTTAGTAGAGAGGAATAGACAAGCATGAAGAAAAAAGTATTGTAAGAATACTGTACATGTAATAGATTTGAGAGGGTTCTTGTGTTCTGTTATGTGTTCTATATTTGATCTATTAATCAAAGAGGTTAGACTCATTGGTTTAACTTGGAGAGTGAATATTTCCCAATGGATTCTTCAGTATGAATTAGTAGCTTTACGGTGTAAACCAGGTCTAGGGCACTTGAGGTGAAGATCTTAGTGACTTCCTCAAGCAAGGGTAAGAAACTATCCTATAAGGTCTATGCAAGAGACCTTAGAATAGAGTCAAGATAGCTCTCAGTAACAACTAGACCTAGGTTATACATCAATAACACCTAATGAGACTATTCCTAAAAAAAACTTAAAACAAATAAAAATAAACACAAGACTTTAAGAAGGCCTTTCAAATAAAAACTTGTGGGTTATACAAGACTAATCCCTAGGTTCTCTTGCACCATTCTCCCCCTGATTAGAAGAGCTCAAGTCACCCCAGTAGATAGAATTGAAAGTTCAATTCCCAACTTCTTGAAGTGACCTTCAGGTACCCAAGTAGCCTCTTCTTCTGGAATATGTGCCCACTTGATTAGGTTCTCGATGTAGTTATTCTTTCTAGTTTTCTTGGAAGTCCTTGTATCTAGGAACTTCTCTATTGTAGGCTTGGATGGTGGAGGTAGTGTTACATCATTGGCCATTTAATTCAAATCAGTATTATTATCTCCTTCCTAAGGAATAGGACCCTTATACTGCACCAAATCTATTATGTTGAACACAAGAGATGGTACTATATCCTTTGGTAAATATAACTTGTAGGCATTGTTGACATACTTGGCTATGATCTGACAAGGACCAATTTTTGTCATTTACAATTTTCTTGGTAGTCGCTTATGAAGTCTAAGCTTGCTCAAATGAACTATGACCCATTCTCCTACTACAAATTGTACATCCTTTCTTCTAACATCCATTCTATCTTTGATCTTCAAAGTGATCTGAACCAGAGTCTTCTTCACTTGCTCATGCACTTCCTTGATGGACTGTGAAAATTCCACTGCATGCATACTCCTTACTTCCATATCTATGAGATCTCTCAACTCATACACACCCCTATGGTGCAACCCATATAATAATTCAAATGGACTCTTCCTTGTGGTTCTAAGCACCGTGTCACTATAAAAAAATTCATCTTGATGAAGGATTTTATCCCAAGATTGTCCATACTCTTTAGTTAGAAACCTTAAGAGGTTCCCAAATGTACTATTTACAACCTCACTCTGCCTATCAGTCTGTGGATGGTAAGAAGATCCAAAGGACAAATTGGTTCCTAACCTCTTCTATAAGGTTTTACAAAAAAATACCATGAATTTGGTGTCTCTGTCTTATAATATGCTGATTGGGAGTCCATGGATTCTAATCACTTCTCTAAATAATAGATGTGTTATGTGATTGGCATCATGAGTCACTTTGTAGGGAATAAAATGACTCATCTTACTAAACCTATCAACAACAATATATATAATGTCATAACCAGTCTTAGGAAATCTAAATATAAAATCCATACTCACACATTCCAAAGGTCTATTGGGAATTGGAAATGGTTGGTACAAACAAGTATTGGAGGATGTGCCCTTAGCTCTTTGGCATATTGTGCACTACTCCACATATCGCCTTATGTATTTCTACATCTTGGGCCAATAGTAGAACCTTTGTATTAACTCTAGATTCTTATTCAGTCCAATATGACCACTAAGACTTCCATTATGCTTCTCCTGCATCAAATTATCCCTCATTGACCCCTTTGGTACACATAACTATCCACCTTTTAACAAGAGACCATTCTGCAAGGTATACTCTACATAATTACTATAAAAATGGTTATTGAACTCCTGACACACCTTGTAAGCATACCCAAATCTTTATCCTCCTTGTAGAGGTCTTTGAAAATTTCTACTCCAATACTCTTCATTTGCACTTCCTGACCTATGAGTAGGCTTCTACTCAAGGCATCAACCACCTTATTCAATTGTCTCTTTTTATGCTTTATGTTGAAAGTGTAGGACTATAGATACTCCATCCATTTGATGTGCCTATGACTCAACTTGTCTTGGGAGTTAATGAAGCTCAATCCTTGGTTACCTATGTATACTAAAAACTCCTTGGGCAGGAGGTAGTGTCTCCATTTCCTAAGTGACTGTACAAGATCATAATGTTCTAGGTCATAAGAGGAATATATTTTCTTAGCTTCATTAATATTTTCACTAAAGAATGCCACTGGTCTATTTTCCTGATTCAAGACTGCACCCATTGCAATATTACTTGCATCACACTCTAATGTGAAAATTTTCTCAAAACTTGTTAGCACCAACAAAGGTTGTGTGGACACCTCCTTCTTCAATAATTCAAAAGCCATATCTTCTTCTTTTGTCGATTTAAACTTAGTTTTCATACCCCCCTTGATGGTATCAAGCATAGGAGCACAAATTACACTAAAGTTCCTTATAAAATTCTTATAGAATTGAGATAATCCATGAAATCTTGTCCAATTTTATGGCTAGTTGTGCATCTTCTGGTTTCTTCAATACAATTTCAGCATGCCTAAGATGTTCTTCTTTAGTCTTACTAAATATCAATATATCATCTAGATAAGAAACTACAAATTTATGAGTAAATTCTTTGAGGACTTCATTCATGAGCGTCATGAATGTGCTAGGAGAATTTGTTAGTTCAAATGGCATGAAAAGCCATTCATAGAGCCTTTGATCAGTATGGAATTGGGAAAATACTAAAATCTATTTTTTTGGTATTTTCTATGTCTTAGTAAATTGCATTTTTGGAGGTCTTCGGGGCATTTATGAGACTATCTCATCTACGTAAGTGCAACTGGGGAAGTGAAACCATGTTTCACTTCCAAAATTTGGGTCTACAATTTTGGATTATCTTTCCAATGAACTAAACGGTTCACAAATCGGACCTAGGACTAGAAAGTTATACCTTCTCCAAGTAGGCCTAAAGTTTTATATAGTTTTTTGAAAATTCTGGTAGTTTTAATAAGTTTATTTGTAATAAACATTATGAGGAATCTTCATTTAATTTCCAAGAGATTCTAGTGACTCTTGGGATCCTTCATGTTTGTATAAACTTCAATTTCGAATAGAATGGATCTTTTTTTGGCTTGCAATTATGTTGTTCATCTTTATTATTTTTATTGAATTCAATAATACCGCAGGTTTCACACCAGGTATTGTAATCTGATTTCTTAATTCATATTAGTGGTATTAGAGTTGGAACACTCCTTTATTCCAATTTACATAAGGTCCTCCTACCAAATATTAGGATTGGATACACAAGATTTGTCAGAATATCCACCTTTGAGGCGCACACGATCGAAGATGTCAAATGATGCTATTAAGCAGTTGGTGGAAGAGGTGTTAAATAAGAAATGAGAAGAGATGATGAACCAAACTTCATGCCTTCTATAGAATCAACGACCCTCTACATCAGGAAAATTGTTTCATGGAAATACCCCTCTCAAAGTCTAGGTAAATTTTGACATGCCAAATTTTGAAGGGAAAGTCGATGCTGAAGCTGTTGATAATTGGTTATCAAAATTGGATAGATACTTCTCTGTAAATAATTTCTCAAATGCAGAAAAAATAATGTTTTCTCTTCTCAAAGATGAAACCCATGTGATATTAGCTTGGGAAAACAAATTAGAAAATAGAGAAAAAGGATTATTTGATGGAAACGGCTTGGAAATATCTCTTGATATGAAGCCCACATGAGGAGAATTTGTGGAATACATTAAAGAAGCATACTTTTCAGAGGATGTATATTAACTAAAATATATAGAATGGTAGATGCTTTGACAAAAGAGGTATCAATTTGTGCAAGATTACACCAATACATTCCATTCAGTTTTAGTAAAGCTTGGTATTGAGGATTCAGAGAAGCATCAAATTCTGAAATATCATAGTGGAATTCACAGGTATATTCAGATAAAGATGGAATTTTTGAATATTGAGACATTACCATCTGCCTATAAATATACTGCAAAAATTGAAGAGAAATTCAAATAGAAAGAGAAGAGGGACTACTTTTCAAAAAATAAGCCAAGGGTTGAAGATGCAGGAAAATAGGTGACCAAGGAGCCTCACGCAAAATCACCTAATAACACATGGTGGGCTGAAAAAAAGACACAAAAAAATACAGGCATGTGGTGTGAGATGCATAAGTCCCCAACCCATAATACAAAAGATTGTTGAAGTATTAAAAATATGATGACATAAATATGAGGAGAGGAAGTTGATCCTGAATCATTACCAATAGATACTTCTGAGCAAAAGGACAATGATTCCAACATAGAAGTAGACCCATATTCCATAGTTTCTATTGCTAAAGTACTACATCATGAAGATGAAGAGAGACTTTTTTGTTCACAAATGTGGGTTGATAGAAAGCCTCAACATTTTCTTGTTGACAGTGAGAGCTAAAAGAATTTGATATCTAGGGAGACAATCAAAAGATTGAATTTGAAAGTGAAAAGACACCCACAACCATACTCTATGGGATGGGTAAACGAGGGACAAGATATTTAAATAAATCAATAGTGTCATCTACCATATTTAATTAAGCCTTTCAAGGATGAAGTGACATGTGATGTAGCACCATTGGATGTATGTGATGTCTTTCTGGGGAAACCTTACATGTATCAAAGGCATGGAGTGTATGAATCCAGGAAATATAGTGTTACAATCAAGCTTGATGGGAAGAGGTATCAGATATCAAAGGTATGTCCAACACAAACTTCTGAGGTATCAGATACCAGAGGTATGTCCAACACAAACTTCTTCTTTAATTAGTGCTAAACCATGTCAATGTTTGATTGCTAAAATTGGAGCTTTTGTTCTTCTCATGGTTCGCCCGGAACAAATAAATTCAGTTGTCCTTAATACACATGCAAAGGTAACCATAACAAAAAATCAACAAAATTAGATGGACAAATAAATGATTTCTGTAGAAGAGGTTGCCAAGTTATTTTTTGACCATGTTTGGGTTCATTTTGGTTTGTCAAAAAGCATTATTTCTAGTAGGGATAGCAGGTTCATTAAGAAATTTTGGTCTGCACTATGGGCTAAAATGGACACAAAGTTGACAAAGTCCACAACATTCCATCTCCAAACAGATGGGTAGACAAAAGTGGTGAATGTAATGATAATTCATATCTTACGAATGTATCATTCAAAACATCCTCGCATGTGGGATTCAAAAAAATTAATTGATAACAGTAGACACCTAGTTCATGAGATTTTGTAGCAGAGTAATCAGAAGTATAAGGAAAGGCATGATAAACATAGAACTCCTCATCACTTTCAAATTGGTGATAAGGTATGATTACATCTTCAGAAAAAGCACCTTCACAGACCAAATATGAATTTTTATCCTCCTCGCTATGGCCCATATACTATTGTGAAGAAGGTTGGTGAGAATTTTTTGAACTAAAGTTTCCATCCTTTTTGGGACTGCGTCCAGTTTTTTCAATGTGGAATTGTTGAGACCCTATTTTCCTCTGTTGTTTGACATTTACCAAGCTACTAAGCACATCCAAGATGAAAAATTATCTACTACTATTCTAGTCCAATGTGACCATGTTACTGAAGTCATTTTAAAGACTTTGAGAAATTAGAACATTCCTCTTTATCAGGTGGTTTGAGCTGGTTAGCATCCTCATCAAGGCAATTGGTTAACTAAGGAACAAATTGAAGAACAATTTCCTCATCTATTGCAGAAGATTAGTGCAATGGAGCACATTGCCTCTCAAGTGGAAGGAATGATCAGTATGGAATTGGGAAAATACTAAAATCTAATTTTTCAGTATTTTCTATGTCTCAGTAAACTATATTTTTGGAGGTCTTTGGGGAATTTGTTGGACTATCTCCTCCAAGGAAGTGTAACCATGGTTTCACTTTTGAGATTTGGGTCTACAATTTTGAATTATCTTTCCAACAAAGTAAATGGTTCACAAATTAGACCTAGGACTAGAGGCCTAAAGTTTTATATAGTTTTTTGAAAATTTTGGTAGTTTTAATAATTTTATTTGTAATAAACATTACGAGGACTCTTCATTTCATTTCCAAGAGATTCTAGTGACTCTTGGGATCCTTCATGTTTGTATAAACTCCAATTTCAAATAGAATGGATCAATTTTTTGGCTTACAATTATGTTGTTCATCTTTATTGTTTTTATTGAATTCAACAATACCGTATGTTTCACACCAAGTATTTTAATCTGATTTCTTAATTTAGATCAGCCTTTTAGTGGTTTTGAAGGCAATTTTACATTCATCTTCCTCCTTTATTCTTATCTGATGATAGCCAATCTTTAGGTCTATCTTGGTGAATTATTGAACACGCTCCAAACAATCCATAAGGTCTTAAATTTTGGGTATAGGGAACCTATACCTAATAGTAATCATGTTTATGGATCTAGAGTCTATACATAACCTCCATGTACCTCCTTTCTTGAGTACAAACACTATTGGAACTGGACAAGGAATTTTTCTCTTTCTTATTACAGCACTGTCAAGGAGTTCTTGTATTTGTCTGGCTATCTCCTCATGTTCTTGGGGTGTCATTTTGTAAGTGGTCTTATTTTTCAAAGATGCTCCAAGAAAAAAGTCAGTCTAATGAATTACTATCCTTTGTGGTGGTAGGGTAGTTGGAGTCCCATTATTGATGATACTTGTGCACTTATCCAAAAGACATTGTACTTCTGCAGGTATATCTGCTTTCTTAGTCTTTGCTTTTTCTTTAGGATTCACAAAAATAGAAAATCTATATCCTTATTCCTCTTTAAGATTCTTCAATAAATATTTTCCACTAACCAATAACAAATTGGTGTAATCATCTAAAAATGGTCATCTAGACTATTAGCCCCTTTCTATAATTATTTGCTAAAATCCTCAATTGCTCATTCTTGATCAAATCCTAGCTATGTCATTTATTCGATTATTTTCTATGGGCTAACCATTTTATCCTAAGTCTTTATTTATTTAAAAGGAATTCCCTCCCTTTTATTAAATAAAAAGACCCCACCTTTNCTCTTATCCTAAGTTGCACAAATAAAGCAATTTTCTTATTTTATAAAAAGAAAAAAGGACCTTTTTGTCTCACATGAGGCTCAAAAGTCAACACTTCACTCTCATTGGAGGAGACTTGTGCACACGGATTGCTTCT
>MU223104.1:2431539-2453328 GCA_018584345.1 Thuja plicata
TTTCCCTCATTTCCTATAAAAGAAGAACTCTCTCTTCATTTGCATAAGCATCTTTTGAATACTAATGTTATGCTGCAGGATTATTTGGAGGATTTAGAGCTTTTGAAGACATTCTTAAATTTAGCTTTCATGTCTTGCATCTTAGATTAATTTCATTTTCATGCTCTAGAGTAACTCATCTAGCTTAATTAGTAAGGATTTATAACACTTGTCTTTTCATTTTAGCTTAGTTGCATTGTTTCTTCTTTGCATAGCTTAGTTTGCATTTCTCATCCTTAGTTTAGTTGCATTTTCATTTTCATTTGATTCTTGAGGAAATTTTCACTCTTGCTCTTGTCTCTTTTAGAATCTCCCATTGCATGGTTTATTAGCAAGGTCATAGGCTTAATTAGCTCTAGCTGAGAGCAATACTCAAAATAGCCTTGCACTCCATGCCTAGGGAGCTCTAAATTGATTTCTCAAGGTTTCCAATCCATGGATCCTCTTGGAAGAAATGGTTTAGAGAAGTGCACCACTTGAGTGTGTACAATTGGGACCCACAATATTACCTTCGTCTGCATCTAAGAAAGATTTAATCTTGTAGGCAACTCCATTCTTTTGAAAAGAATAGGAATTCTTCTCACTATCTTGTATGTATTTTCAATCAAACTTCCATGGTCTTCTGAATAGTAGATGACATGAATCCATGGGTAGAACATCACATAGAATCTTTTCTTTATATCCTCCTATAGAAAAATCCACTCATTCTTGTTCATTCACCAACACATGTTGCCCCTTTTAGCCATGTAACTCTATATGGGCTTCTATGAGCTATTCTAGTCAAATTCAACTTATTAGTTTCTTCCTCTAAGATGACATTGTTAGTAGAATTTTAACTTGAATAGAGACCTCCTTTTCTTTGTTTCCTCTCTAACATGGTCTTTGAATAGGATTCTTCTTATCATCAAGTTTTCCCCAACTTATGAATCCAAACTCACCTCAGGAGATTTGACACTTGCAGTGTCCTCTTGTACATAAGTAACTCTCCTATCCCATTGAGAAGAAGATTTATATTTAGGGAATCTATAAGTCAGGTGTCATAGTTGATGATAGTGATAACACTTCATGTGAGTTAGGAATAATAGTCCACAAGACAACTGAGAGGGGGGGTGAATCAGTTATGATATAGATTATTAAACTTTAAACTTTAAAAACCATTTTGCAACAGTAAATGCCAACACAATAACACAATATATGGTGATTATGAAACCCTGTTAAAGGTAAAAACCCGGTGGGAATTAGCACCCACAAATAATGTACTGAGAGTATAGTATCCTTGTTAAAATATTTAGCCCTATTAGGAGCTTATTACAATATTATAGTACACAGTCCCTATTAGGAGAAAAAACCTATTAGGAGTCAAGAAAAGTAGCAGGCTCACTACCTAGGCACACTTCCCAAAGAAGGTTAAAGCCACCCTCAAGGATTCACAATCCGAACAAGTGTATATATGAATATACAATCCAGTGAACTGTCTGATAGGAACTATCTTTTCTTGGTCAGTTCCAATGAAGTATTCTTGTCATAAACTATGCTCTACATCCTACAGCCAAACAAGCCTCATAGCTTTCACTTATCTTTCTTTTCAATCTCTTTCACTACCACATCTTTCCCAAAAAAATTTCACTCATATATACCCTATTAAAATAATTCATTAGGTTAGCCAGTTAAGATTTCCTAATACCCAAATAATAAAGTAGGTCGGCCAATTAGGCTTTCCCAATATACAAATAATTGTTTAACCCCTTGCTAAGATATACATGGTACATATAAAAAGTAAACATCAAATACAATCGATCAGTTATATTCCCAGACCCACAATCCACACTCATAATTCATATTATACACTACATGTTTGAATTTGGCCACCAAATAGGTCTCCTCTAGAATACAAACTACACTTGACATCACCAGACTGCTCATGCCAATCGTACAAATCCAATATTCCAAAATATTTCTTCTATCCTCCAGAAAGCTTGCTTCATCTAAAATATCTTTGCCATTAAGATATACCCAAAACACAGAGACCTTGTCTGTCAAGCATAACAGTTACAGTCCAAAAACCAATCGTCACTAGATCAACTGTAACATCCTCAATATGTAACACAAAGCCAAGCGACTTTAGGAATAAGGTCAACACACATCATTGTTCATATAACCAACTTTGATCATTCTGAAACATCCATACAATGTATGCACACTTCTGCTAGTTAGTAACCAGTCTATCTTCTTCACATAAATATATGTTGACATCAGTGAAAAACATGAATATCAACAACATGAATAGTATCCAAATTTGATATCATCCATAAATCTCCCCTTTTGTCATTGATGGAAACATATAAGAAAATTCATCAACCCAAAATCAACTCAAAAATACTTTCTCCTGTCAATACAATCTTCTCAATATCCTCAACACAAATATCCCCAAAATAGTAGGGATTTTCACATAGATTCCTTCCCCCTTTGGAAACAATGGCAAAGGGTGCCATAACTCATCTGTAATCTTCTATAGCTTTTTCAAATCTTCATGTCCAACAAGTAGGTGCAAGATCACCCAAATGTGCTCTAGTGTTCCTTCGATTACTCCCCCTGAGGAGTAGACCCATACATCAACTCCAGAAAATGATATAGCTCTGAAAGCCACTAAACTGAGGCATATCTGCATTATTTAGTTATCACAAGGAGGGGATCTAACCCCAAGCATGCTTCTGAGATACTCAAAAGCATCTTTTGGAAAACGTTTTGTAAATATATTTCCTATCTATTCCTTTGTGCTAATTTATTGTAGTTTTATTTCTTTCTCTGCTACCTTCTCGCTCAAGAAATGATACTTAATAGAAATATGTTTAGTCTTTGAATACATTATAGGATTCTTTGACATATTCACTATGCTAGTCTTATCATAATGGATAACCACTGGTTCTTCAAAAATTATTCCAGTATGCTTCAACATTTGTCTCATCCAAACAACTTGTGTGCAATTTATTGCAGTAGCAACATACTCTGATTCAGTATTAGATTGAGCAATATAGTTCTGCTTCTTGCTCAACCAAGAAACCAACCTTTTCCCAAGGAAAAAATGCACCACCACTAGTACTCTTTCTGTCATATACATTACCTGCCCAATCAACATTAGTATAAGCCTGTAAAATAAAATCATCTAATTTTTTATACCATAATCCATATTCTCTTATTCCTTTCAAATATCTTAAAATTCTTTTCACAGTAGCAAGATGTGTCTCTTTGGGATCTTCTTGATACCTTGCCACAATACCAACTGCATTGGTAATATCTGGTCTAGTGTGAGTTAGATATTGTAGACCACCAATCATAGATCTATACTTTGTATGAACTACACTTTGAGTCTCATCATTACTAGTCAGTTTATGTCCAGTCACCATAGGTGTTCCAATAGGTTTACAATATTCCATTCCAAACTTCTTCAACATTTCCTTAAGATACTTGGTCTAAGATATAAAAATGCCATTCTTACTTTGATTAATTTTCAAACCAAGAAAAATTTCATTTCACCAATCATTAACATCTCAAATTCATTTTCCATTTCTTTAGAGAACTTCTTACTCATCTTACCATTGTCTCCAAAAATGATATCATCAACAAAAACTTATATGATTAAGATTCCATCTTCATCAGTTCTTAAATATAAATTATTGTTTGCATTACCTTTTCTGAAACCAAGATGAAGTAGATACCTATCCAGTCTTGCATACCATGCTCTAGGTGCTTGTTTTAGTCCATACAGTGCTTTCTTCAGCTTAAAAACCATGTCTCCATCCTCTGTCAAAGGAAATCCATCAGGTTACTCAATGCAAACTTCTTCTTCCAGATCACCATTCAAGAATGCTGATTTCACATCCATCTCATACACTTTAAATTATTTATGTGCAGCAATAGTAAGAAATAATCTCACAGCTTCCAACCTAGCAACATGAGAAAATGTTTCTCCATAGTCTATGCCTTCTTGTTGTGAGTAGACTTTACACACCAATCTATCCTTGTTTCTTACCACTGTTCCTTCCTCATCCATCTTATTTCTAGAAAACCATTTAGTTCCTATCACATTTTTGTTCTTAGGTCTTGGAACTAATTCCCAAGTATTATTTTTCTTTATCTATTCAAGTTCTTCTTCCATAGATTTAGTCCAAGATTCATCTCTACATGCTTCATTAGTAGTCTTCAACTCAACTTGAGAAATCAAACAAATTTCATCTCTAACTCTAGATCTACTCATCATACCTTTATTTGTATCACCAATAAGTTGATCTTCAGGATGGTTCTTCTTAACATAACTCAAAGTCTTTGGAGTCTCAGTAACTTTATTCACTTCATCTTTAATTTCATTTTCAATCATCAAAGGTTCTTCAAGTTCAGTAGTGACCTCTTTCATCTCTGTAATCTGACCACATTCATACATTCTTTCTTGAATCTGAAACTTTTCATCTATCCTCACATTGGCACTTTCAATCAACTTCCTCAATCCCAGATTGAAATGTTTATATGATTTACTCTTAGTAGAATAACCAAGAAAAATTTCTTCATCACTTCTAGCATCAAACTTCCATATCTCATCATCTCTTTTGATATAACATTTACTTCCAAATATTCTGAAATATTTCATAGTAGGTGTACGATCAAACCATAATTCATAAGGAGTCTTACTTGTACCTTCTTTGATCTAAATTTTGTTCAATGTGTACACAACAGTGCCAACTTATTCTCTCCAATGAACATGTGACACATGTCCTTCAAGAAATATAGTCCTTGAAACATCTAATATAGTTCTATTTCTTTGCTTTTCTATCCCATTCTGTTGTGGAGTTCTAGGAGCTGGTGTCTGTTTGTATATTCCATGGTCTTCAAAGTAGGTATTAAATAATTTCAATGTAAACTCTCCACCTCTATCTGATCTCAAACATTTTATCTTCAAACTAGATTCATTCTCAACTTTTTCTTTAAATAACTTGAATTTTTCAAATGCTTCAGATTTATCTCTCCAATATGTAACCCACATCATTCTACAAAAGTCATCAACAAAAATTATAAAGTACCTTTCACCATAATATGATCTTGTTCTTGTAGGACCACACATATCTGTATGCACCAGATCCAACTTCATTTTTGCTGAATAAGATTTGCTTTTAAAACTACTTCTGGTCTACTTCCCCATAACACACTCTCTACACATAGTGTTAGATGGCTTTACAATCTTAGGTAGATCTCTTACAACATTAGTCATACTTTCCTTCACAAGGTTATCAGAGTTAACATGAAAAAATATTCTATGCCATAGCCAACTGTCATCAACCTTCACAATAAAACAAGAAGCTTCAGATGTATTCAGTTCAAATACATTACCTCTAGATTTAGTACCAGATGTGATCAAATCTCCTGATTTACTTCTGTTATAGCATTTCCCATTAATGAATTTCAATTGATAATCTCTGTCCACTAATTGTTCAACACTCAATAGATTATGCTTGAGTCTATCAACAAGTAATACATTGTTAGTATTAGTCTTTCCAACCAGAGAAATAGATGCAACTCCAATGATAAGTTTAGGAGTATTGTCACCAAATCTAATGAAACCACCATCATAGCTTTTCAAACTCACAAATTTTTTTTTATCTGTAGTCATATGATGTGAACAACTACTATCTATATAACCCATTCAGATTTATTTTCAACATGAGATATTAAGGATTTTTATTCATGTACAGGTTCATCATCCTTTATAGAAATAAATACAATTTCATCATAGTCACCATCATCATCAAAAACACCCTCACTAGCATAATAACATTCCTTGTCTTTAGGATACTTTGATTTGTAAAACTTAGGTTTATGCTTAGGAACCCTTGTAGGACATCTAGATGCAAAATGATCAATCTTGTTACATGAAAAACATTTCAAAGGTAATTTGCCTTCAAATTTACCCTTACCTCTCTTCTCTCTTCTAGTAATCAATGATACCACTTTATCTATCTTTATTTCTTTCTCCTATATCTATTCCTCATTCCTTTGCATAGTCTCCAAGCTCTTCTTTTAGGTTACCATAGCCGGTGCTCGCAATTCCTGATAAGGTCTTTTTTTTCTTATGCACAGTTTCCTTGAATGCTGACTCAAATTTAGGTATAGTATCTCCCAATTCTATGGCCTCAAAAGTAGTTAGTTTTCCAATCAACATATCTTTAGTGAAGTTTTATGTCAAGGGTATAATCTCCTCTATAGCTTGTAATTTGGTTCTATAAGAAGGTGTCAAAGAGCCAAGTATCTTTGCAATCACTTCTTCATCACTATAAGTACCTCCAGAGTTTCTAATTCCAGTAACCACTTTAGTAATTCTTTGTCCATATGCCCTAATCTTCTCATCTTCTCTCATATTTAGTGATTCCATATTTTTCTTCTAGTTCTATATATTTTCCTATTTTTTAAACTTATCCCCTTTATACAATGCCTCCAATCTTGTCCAGATCTCATGTGCAGAATCCAAGTCTTTTACTTTTGTGAATTCACCTTCAGAAAGTGTACTGATCAATGATTCTCTTGTGACCATATTACATGAAAATATTTTCCTTTCATATTTAGTATCTTTCTCCAGTTCATCCTTAGTCTCTATCTTCTCATTATTCTTTGTGATCATCTAGTAGTCAATTCCCAAACATAGAAAATGTGTTCTCATCTTGTTCTTCCAACTGTCAAAGTTTTCAGGATCAAAATTTGGACTATCCCTCCTGTAGTTAGACATCTTCAAGATCACCTGAAGTTGTTAAGCTTTCTCTCTAAGGACCAGTAGTTCTGATACCAATTGTTAGGAATAACAGTCCACAAGACAATTGAGAGGGGGGGGGTGAATCAATTGTGATATAGATTATTAAACTTTAAAATTAATAAACCAAAATTGCAATGCAAATGATGACACAGTAAATGCCAGCAGAATAGCACAATACTTGTTGTCAAGGAAACCCTGTTAAAGGTAACAACCTAGGGAGAATTAGCACCCAAAAATAATTTACTAAGAGTATAGTATCCCTATTAAAATATTTATCCTTATTAGGTGCTTATTACAACATTACAGTATAGAGTCCTTGTTAGGAGACAAAACCTGCTAGGAGTCAAGAAAAGTAGTAGGCTCACTGCCTAGGTACACTGCCCAAAGAAGGTTAAAGTCACCCTCAAGGATTCACAATCCAAACAAGTGTATATACGAATATAGAATCTAGTGATCTTCCTGATAGCAACTACCTTTTCTTGATTAGTTCCAATGAAGTATTCTTGTCGCAAACTCTACTCTACATCCAACAACCAAACAAGCCTCGCAGCTTTCATTTCTCTTTCTTTTCAATCTCTTTCACTAATACATCTTGTCAAAAGAAAAGATCACTCATATATACCCTATTATAATAATTCATTAGGTCATCCAGTTAAGCTTTCCTAATACACAAATAATTAATTAGGTCATCCAATTAGGCTTTCCCAATATAAAAATAATTGTTTAACCCCTTGCTAAGATACACACAGTACCTATAACAAGTAAAAATCAAATACAATCCATCAATTATACTCCCAGATCCACAATCCATGCTCACAATTCATATTATAGTCTACACATCTGAAGTTGGTCTCCAAATAGGTCTCCTCCAGAATACACGCCAAAACTGACATCACCAGAATACTCATGCCAATCGAACACAACCCAATATTCCAAAATATTTCTTCTGTCTTCCAGTAAGCTCACTTCATTTAAAATATATTCTCCAGTAAGATATGCCGAAATCATAGAGACCTGCTCTGTCAAGCATCACAATTACAGTCCAGAAAACAATCTTCACTAAATCAAATGCAACATCCTCAATATGTAACATAAAGTGAAGATACTTTAGGAATAATGCCAACACACATCCTTCTTCATATAACCAACTTTGATCATTCTAAAATATTTTTACAGTGTCTGTACACTTCTGTTAGTCAAGTAACTAGTTTGTCTTCTTCACAAAAACATATGTTGACATTAGTAAAAAAACATGAATATCAACAACATGAATAGTATCCAAATTGGATATCATCCAATGTTAGAAAAATAGGACCCTCTACCTCTATTTCTGCTACTCCCACGACCTCTTCCTCTGCTATAATTTCCTCTACCACTTGTCTCATGACTCTTCTATACAAGTTTAGATTCTCCTCGGGTCTTTTGGTCTACGCCTCTGCCACCAAAACTACCTCTATGGCCTCTATTGTCTATTCCTCTACCCCTACCTCTATTTCATGATTCTTGTTTCTTCTTACCTTTCTCCTCCACTTTAAGTGCCAATTGATAACACTTGTGGGGTTTATCAAGCTTATTTATTCTTCAATGTTCCATCTCAAGCCATTGAGATATCTTTCCAATCTAATACTTTCATATTCTTTAACTTTAGACCTCAAACATAGTTTTTGAAACTCCCCAGTATAAGAATTCACATCAATCTCTCTCTGTCTCAAATTCCGTCTTTTCTTGTGCATTTGGATTTCATAATCCTCTGGCATATAAGATTATTTTATTTTCACCACAATTCCTATCCAAGTATCTATTGGAGTCTCACCTTCCTTCTCTCTTTCTTCTTGAATGAACTTACACATAGTTAAGGAAACTCCTCTTATTCTTGATTTGGCTACTCTAACCTTTTGGGCTTCACTCACCCCATTATAGTCAAAGTGATTATCCATCCCTTCAATCCACTCCATCACTAATTATGGCTCCATCTTGCTACTAAAGAGAGGTATTCCCTCTAAATATTTGAAAATCATATCCTTCAAGGGTTTTAGGAAAGGTTCTTCTTGAGTGACATGGTCAGGCTTAGGGACCTCATCTTCTACTGCCATTGCTTTACCTTTTCTTTCTTTCTCATCTATCTCCCCACTAACTTCATTAGTTTTCACCTCTACTTCACCCAATGTTTTCTCTATCTACTCCAATCATTCCCTAACTAGTCTATTTTCTTCATCTTGGTCATCGAACTTCTCATATAGATCTACATTGGTCACCATCCTTGATTCTCCTACTCATTCAAGATCAGACATACACACTTTATCCCAAATCTCTTGAGGTTTTGATACCAATTTGATAGGGAGGCTCCTTCTCCTTAGAACTAAGCCTATTTCTACTCCAATTCCCTCTAGGAATTCCTAAGGTTTCTTATTTTATTAGAACCCTACTACCCCTAGGAGATTCTCAACTCCTATTCTCTCTTGAACCCCTCTATCAATTTTAAGTGCTTTTGCTTCTTATTCTCCTCTTGAACTCACCAGGGTAAGCTCAATAAATACCTTACCAACCCTTTATATTAGACCTTGTAGGACTTTAGGGTATTTTCAAAACACATTTTCATGCACAAATTTATCCACTCCACTGGTTCTTGGTTCCTTCCTCCATTGCTTTCAACACTTCCTATTTTTAAGGGTTACTAGCCTATTAGGTCTCTATTAGCCCTATTTCACTAAATTTTGGATTTCTTTCCCAAAATCTTCACACAACCCTCTGAACTAAGTTGTGATTTAGATATCCTTTGAGTAAACATAAAATATTTTCTTGGTCTTTGACTTTGAAGTCATCCGTACACCATCAAGCCCTAATTGGGCTAATTTTCTAGGAAAAGAACTAGTCTTTGAAATTTGTATTCAAAATCCATTCAGTTGGATTCAAGACACCTCTAGATCATCAAAAAATATCTGCAAGGGTCTTCTTGTCATCACCAAGGCATTGAATTAAAATATTCAACCCACTCCTGCTAGTTTGAACACTCTATCAGTTTTGTTTCCCTAGCCGGGCTATGGAGGAGCTCGCATAGGGAAAGAGTTTAAAAATCACTACTACCACTTCTAGATTCCTACCAAAAGTAAGAAAATATGTACATAGAACCCATTTTCATTCCCCCAAGGCCCAATTTTTTACCATAGTGGGAACCTCAAAATAGAGTCATTTCATATATACAAACCCTGTTTAGTCTAGAGACTCAAAATCAGGGACATAATTAAACTACATCTTGCAAACCAAAAAAAAACACTACTCTACTTTACACAATCACAAAACACCAAGAATTCACTAATTATATGGATGGATAGATGGATTCAATCCATGAAGTTCAGTTACACACACAATGCAAGAAAAACATAGTTACATAGTAAACTGTCAGTGTTTCCTTCTTAAAATTTGTGTCAAAATGATCCAACCAACCTATTACAAAGTTCAAAATCCCCTTAAATAGGTCCCCTTGACCTGGATCAACTGTCAATCCTGACCCCTTACTACTTTAGGGTAGTTTTCAACTTTTAATCAAAATGTTGTCGAGCAACTTTTCAAAGTTGCAAAAGTTGCTTGACAACTTTTACAACTTTTTGCATTTCTTCTCCTTACACAACATTGAGCCAATGTAAGGGTTCAAAATGACCAAAAAAACACTCCTATACCTAAATACAACTCCATTACATATTTTGTGCACTCTAACTTCCATTTCATGTATTTTTCCACATTTTGGCTTACAAAGCCCAAATAGGGTCTTTTGACGCAACCAAAACAAAATAGAACATATCAACACCTAATTAGACTATTCCTGAAAACACACTTAAAACAACTCAAAAAAACAAGAACTTAAGAAGTCCTTTCAAAAAAAACTTGTGGGTTGTACAAGACTAACCCCTAGGTGCTCTCGCACCACCATTTGAGCATGATGGATAGACCATCCCTGTCAAGTCAAAAACCCATTGATAAAAAAGCCATGGTGTAGTGAGAGGTTGTAGTTCCTATGCTGGTACATGAATCAAGTTCCTATCTACTTGGAATTTATTACATGTCTTCACAAACTGAAATGAAACTCTATCCATAGTTGACCAATAATATCTCATTTTTATGAATTTATTTTCCAAGATTAAATCACTTGAATGTGAACCACACGTACCTTCATGAATCTCTCATAAGGCATTGTCAAATTTATGACTCTCAAGACAACTAAGTAAAGTTTCATCAAGACCTATTTGATACAATGTATCAGATATCAAGGTATAATAGGAAGCTTGTTAGATAATGTTATGTTTATGGTTCCTTGATTGGTTTGGGGGTAAGGTTTTATCCTTTAAGTAGGAATATATAAGGCCATATTAGGTAGAGTTAGGATCCACAAGTAGGAAAATAATATGGGAGTCATGGGTATTCTGTGCTAGATTTATGAACTCTTCCACCAGGAATTCATACCATGTGTGTTGATCAGGAAGTTGTAATAATGAAGCTAAATTTTCCATTGCATTGAAAACTCTATTCTTTGTTCTAGGTATTTGTTCAAATGTGATTTTGATAAATTACTTCTTGAAATGATCAATCATTCTTCTATAGGGAATGAGATTTTCATTCTTTGTTTGGTAATCATCATTGATTTGATAGATAACTAGCTAAGAATATCCATAGATCTATAAGTAAGTTATTCTCTCTTTAAGAGCCATTTTGATGCCTATGACTAATGCTTCATACTCAACTATGTTATTTATGCAAGGAAAAATTATCTTGCATGATTTTGGAATGGTGTATCATCGAGGAATGACAAATAATATTCCTAGCCCCAAGCCATTGATTGTATGATCCATCAAAATATAGCTTCCAAGATTGTGTTGTAACAATAAGGATATCCACATCAAGAAATTCAATTTGCATTAGTCTATTATTTGATATTGGTGCTTCATCTAACTTGTCTTCAATTAATTCTCCTTTGATGATTCTTCTATCCACATATTCAAAGTCAAACTCGCTCAATACCATGACCCATTTTGCTAATCTTCTTGTTAGACTTATTTTCCTAAGAAGATATTTGAGAGGATCAATATTTTCTATTAATATTATAGGATGTGTCAACATGTAATGTATTAGCTTTTGAGATACAAATAATAGTACTAGACAAGCTCTTTCTATGAATGTGTAGTGTAGTTCATCTTTTATCAAGGTCTGACTGATGTAGTAAATAACTCTTTCCTTTCCTTTTGAATCATGTTGTTGTAAAAGTGCTCCTAAATTTTTTCTATAGCTGAGATATATAAAAAAGATGGTGTATACACTTAAAAATGGCTTCACTAATTAATTAACTAAATATTTATTATTTAATTAATATTGACTTGATGAATTAATTAAATATTTATTATTTAATTAATATTTATTTCTTCTATTTATTAAGTAAATTATTTTAATTTATTTAATACATTCACTATAGTCTATTCTTCTTATCCTAAGTCTTCTAAATTAGTCTCATTAAAGTGGTTAATTACATAGTCACTAAATATGACTAAGCCTCCTAGTCCTCCTCATAAACCTAGTCACTTGACACATCACCTTGGCTAAAATAATTAATTATTAATAAATCATTATCCTCACCCACACATGTCGTATTTATAAGGACTATGTGTCCTCATAAGACTTGGTCTCATCACCACATGTCTTCCCCTACACCAAGTCAAGAAGCAATCCTTATTCCTAAGGAGCTTCTCATGCCACCTCAAAGAGTCCAAGATGACTCATGGGACACTTGTACCAAGAGTCCTCATGAGGAAAAAGTCCTGCCTCTTTCCTCTCCATGGTCTTTGTGAGACACTTGACATGTGTCTTTTCCTTCCACCTTCTTCTCCTCTATGTCAATATAGGAGGAACATCCTCCCTATTTCTCCTCTCACATTCTAACTACATCCCCCTTTCTCTCAACCCCTTTAACCAAGTCAGTAGCAACCCTAGGATCTTTCACCTTTCAATCTCCACCCTAGGATCATGCCACTTAGGCTTAGGTCCTCCGAAAACCTATAAAAGGAGCCTCATTCCCCCTTTGTGATCTAATAGGTAATCAAGTAATCAAGCATTCAAGCATTCAAGCATTCAATTAATCAAGCATTCAAGTAATCATATTAAAGCAATCAATAAATCAAGAAAATCACATTCAATCATTTCCACACCATTCCATCATCCATTTAGCTGCATTTTTGCATTACCTTCACTCAAATCTCCACACTTTGGTGACATCTTGGCTAAGAAGCTTTGTTGGAATTCTGAGAGCTCAAACTTCAAGAAATCAAAGCTAGGAGAAAAATGGAGACAAGCTATAAAGAGTAGGTGAAGGTAAAGTTTGTTCTTTTACTTCATTTGATATTTGTATTCTTCATTGGGTTGCATTTAGATAGATTTACTAGCTTATTGATAGTACTATTTTGTTTATCGTAGTTGACATCTATTTTGCATACATTTTTGGCACCTACCATGGGGCCTAACCCCACAAATTGACATCTTTTTCTAGTTTTTCCATGTGAAAAATTCTACAGGCATACCTGTGCATCTGTCCCCGATTGCTGCGCATTCATTAATTTTTGCTACGCATTTGCTGAAACTGTGCATTTATTTGTTAACACTATGCATCCATAGACTATTCCTGCATATTTTCAGTTCCTACACATTTATCCTCTGTTCCAGCGCATACATTCACTGTTTTGGCACATTCATATTTTCATCTGTAGAACTCTATTTTTCTCTTTGTTTGGTTTTTCCTAATCAACTTAACCAGTTTCTATTTTTTCTGGTAGCTTTCAGGCTATTTTGCAGGTCATTAATCTAAAGACCCTGAATTTCAAATTATTAACGGTTTTCTTACAGGTTCCTAAGGGGTTAGAAAAATAAACCATAATCTTCGTTTGGGCTTTAAAATATGGCATGTTTTTCAGTTTCATGTGTCTTCTTTAGTTTAGCAACTATCTAATGTGTCTTTCTTTATAGCTTAATTGTAATCCTAGTTTATAACAACGTATCCTCTCCCCTCGCCATTCATGGACCTTGAGTGTAAGAGAAAATATTATAATCTTTAGAGGGTGGTCTTTGGTGGGAAAAGAGGTACTCACCCCAAGGAACGACCCAACCGGTAATAGGCTAAAGCCAAGCCCATCCAAACCAGTATACAAAAAATGCCATTGTGACTAATCTCATAGTGGACAGGTGTGAATTTGTTGTGGCAACCAAAATCTCCTCTAGTACCCTTGTGGTGCGTTAAAGTCCCTACATTGTTAAGGTGAAAATCTTACTTTGAAAGGATTGGGAGAGCCCCCTTAATTGGTAAAATGACTTGATCACAACCACCTGAATGGATGTCCTTACTACAAGCTTTTGTTTAGTGGCCACAAATCCTTCTATTTATTGGTTCAACGGGTAGCCCAACCTGTGAAGACAACCCACATTACTCATGGTTGATAGTAGAGATAGAAATTCTTTGGAAAGTAATGACCCATTGAATTTGGAACTTGGTGTGCCAGAGAAGTGAGTGCACTGTAAGGAGGAGCCCGTGCCTCCAAGTTCCTAAGCTGTCCACTTTGAATTGCGTGGCTAGATTTTATTATCCAAGTGGGGATTCAGTAGATATCATCCTTTCCAACCTTAATATTTGTAAGCATGTTTGTGCATTCATACTGATTTAGATTAGATCATTTTTGTCTTGCGCGCGTGTGTGTATGCATTTTCAATTTGCCAAAATTATCTGAAAACTACAAAAAAATCCAAATACCAAGCAAAAAAACATAAAAATTAGAACCTGCGCATTTGTAACTTTATGCTGCACATTTGTTCAACCTTCCTATGCATTTGTTCTTGCACATTCATCACAGTGAGTACTTGCACAAAGCTTCAAGATTTCAAAATTACCTTTTTAGATACCCTTTTTTGTCTTCAGTGTGATTCTGGAAAAACATTCGATTCTAGCAGACCTTTGATCTTCAGTTGGACCATTTTCATCATCTTTCTTTCATCCAAAATTTTCAACAAAACATTCCTCAATCTTCAAAATCTACATTTGAGTGTTGAAACATTACCCTGATTATCAAATTTTGGCTTTTGTGATTTTTTATCATATTAGGATCTATCATCCTTAATCAAAACTTACCTAGGTCACTATCTCTTGGTTTTCCTTTGTCATATCATAGTGAGATCCATACCTCCTATAGACTTAGATTATCAAGTTATCCTATCTACATCAACACTACCTTTATTATCAGATTGTGGCTTTTGTGATTTTTCATCATATAAGGATCTATTATCCTTCATCAAAACTTACCTAGGTCACTCTCTCTTGGTTCTCCTTTGTCATATCATAGTGAGATCTATACCTCCTATTGACTTAGATTATCAAGTTACCTTATCTAGATCAACACTTTTGAATCTATTTCCTCCCATCCCTTCTATCTTCACATCTTCATCTATTTCATCTTTCACCTTTTATGGTTCAAACTCGATCTGAGAAACTTAAACAAACCCTTGATCAAGAATTTGTAGGAAAAAATTATAATGATGAATCTATTTGAGAAATGAATCAATTCTATGGTGGATAATAATTATCAAAATCAAGATCAACATCTTCATAGGGATCAAAATGACGAAGTAACCGAAGACGAAATTTTGCAAGCAACCCAAGATCCCATGTTCATAGAAATAATGCACTTAATTTTGAAGCAAGATAAAGAAGCATATTTCCAAAAATTAGCTCAATTAGGAGCTAAGCTTCCTCATAACTATGACACATCAACCTTAAGGGAGAATAAAGAAAAACAAAAGGATACATCATCTAACACACCATCATTACGATCAATTTTTCCTTTTCTTTATGATGATGATCCATCTGTATCTTAATCTTCTTCACAAAATGAAGCATTTAAGCGCAACAAACCTATCTTGGATCTAGAGAAATTTCATGACCATTCTATTTTTGATCAAGAGAATGAAGAGAAAGGTACCAATCTCAAGAAAGACCTAATATACAAACCTTTATCTAGAAAGGATTCTTCCATAGCCTTTACTCCTTTCATCCTTCATCCATCCCACAAAGCTTCACAACTATCCAAAATTCATCCATAAAAAACTGAGCCTAATGACGATACTTTCCACGTTGACTATGTCTACCCTCAAGGGCTACCTCTAAAAGAAACCAAATCTAACTTATATCTTACTGCAAATCATTTCTATGCTTCAAAGATCTTAGACCCTAAGTTATCATGTACTTCAATGCCTATTCAAAAGGATTCTCCACCATTCCTCTAGACATTCCCCACACATATCCAAACATCTACCTTGTCCTTAGAAGTGCCTCCATGTCAAGAGAATAATCCAAGGAGGAAAGAAACAAATATCAATAAAAATCAAGATCAAGATTTTATACAATCCCCTCCCATATTTGAATAAGGTCCCATATCCATAGAAGCCTGTGATGATCCCCTTGCACCCTTTCATTTCTTCCAAGAAGATATCCCTCCATCTCAAGAGCTACATACCTCTCCACTTCCCAAGCAAGATCAAGATATTCCTTCCACCATTTCCAATGAACATATTGAAAATCAAGAGCAAAGCACCCTTTATACACCATCCGAAGATCCTTGTCAAGATCAAAGTATCCCATCAACTCCTTGTCATACTCCTCCATATTCACCTCATGAAACCATCATTCCTCCAAATCCCTTGCATGATAATAAATCCCTTCAAACCCCAATTATTCCTATCAAATTTTCTCCTATGAAATCTATTCATGACCCTATTGGTATAAAGATAAATCTTAAAGATGATAACCTCGACAATATAACTCACTCCAAAGATATTGATATCCCTTTCACACCTTATCTTCCTCCATTCAAACGTAAGTACCAACCTTCACCATCCGCCAAATCCATTTTGGGTTCCTATGTCCCAAAGCTAAAGTCTTCATCCCTTCCATCCATATTGGGTCCATATATCCTTCCATCAACCACACCTACCATTTCTAGTTCACCATCCACTTACCCTACCATGTATCAAGATCAGCGAAGGCACACATACTTGAAGAATGTTCAAAAACCAATCCATATGAACCCTCCATATTATTCCTATTCACCCAAAATTCCCAAGTCTTTTCGAAGCAATTTGGATGTGCAACATAAAAATCAGAAATCCAAGAATCCACGTGTATAAAGATCACCATGTCCCATCCAATTGATATGTGAATGAAAATAAAAATAAAGTATCCAAAAGGCTGCAAAGGTCTATCAAGAAAAAAGAAAAATCAAAGAAAAAGTGGGTTCCAAAACCCCTCATAGAAGAAATTCATTCAAAATCATCACAAAAGAAAGAAAAATCAAAGACTATGTGGATTCCCAAGTCACTTTTGAAAGACTTTCATACAAATTAAAAATCAAAGTGGACGTTCAAGATTCCAAAGGCTTTCACTCCATCTCCTTCCAAGCATTTTCCATTTTCCAAGTCTACTTTGGGTTCCTATATCCCAAAATCCACTACATCCATTGTTCCTCCATCATTCCACCACCCTTCAAAGTGTGTGTCAAGGTTGATCTTGCCAACATTTCCATCCACTACATATCTTCTTCTTATCTTCATATCCATTATCCAACACCTACTTTCCATCCTTCCATCCCTCTTATCCAACCTATGGAATAAAACCTTTACCATCATCTACCCTTATCCTTCATATCTATCCTTTGTCATCACCTTATCAATATCTTTGAGCATCCTAGCCATCGCCATGGTTTATTATATCATATCTTTCAGAAGAGCATTGTCCAAACATCCATTTGTTGGGGAAATAAAAAAAAAACAAGAAAAAGTGCCTTGGTGAAAACTTGGTAAAACAGGTACCTTGGTAGCAAAAGTAAAGAGAAATAAATTTTTCCTATGGTGAAAACCACTTCTTGTGGCGCCTTGGACAAGTACCATGATGAAAACCTGGCAAACAGGCATCATGCATAATTCCTCCTTCTTGCACTCTACACTTGGGGGAAAGTTCCATCCATGCTACTCTATCCATCATATCATTCATGTACTCCCTCTTACACCTTTGGTCTTGACAAGGTTGAGCCTATCCATGAGCATCATGCATCTTGACATGCATTATCTTTTCCTTCATTATCCTTATGTTTTCATTCATGGTACCCTATCATGATCTTTCTTATCACAAGCCTATAACTCCTATCTCTGAGAAATCTTGTGATAATCATAATCCAAACCATACACTCGTACCCTTCATCATCCCATATCCTAATTGTGCTATCATAGCTATATCATATCCTATCAAATTGACCCCTTGGCCTTAATCAAAAATGAAAAAAAAACCAAGTTCTTAGAAGTCTCTTGACGTGTCCATTCTTTTGGACTACATGCTTTTCATGACATCAGGTCATTATCTCATGTGCTATCCAACACTACTCCATGAGCCTACATTACTATATTGTTTTTTTCCCTAGCTTGGGTAATCTTGAGGAGACTATCTTTGAGGGTTCCATTCACCCTCTTCATCCATTATTGTCTGTTCACCTCATCCATCAACTTTCTCATCCATCTATAATATTCTATACCTTGCTAGACATTGGGGGAAAACCAATGTGATCTTAGTTGAGAATGAGTAAAAATAAAAAAAATAAAAAAATAAAAAAAAATAAAAAAAAAATTAAAAAAATTAAAAATCACAAGAAAAGTGTAATAAAAGCATGTGGTGAAAACCTGGAAACAGGTGCCACTTGTGACAAGTTATCTCCTCCCTCTATTAGGATTCTTCTAGCGTATTGTCCCATCTACATATACCCATAATAAAGTGGCTATTCAAGTCACCATTCACCTTGTACATATCATAATAAACTGGCCAATCCATGATTCCTATCCATTGTATAAATCCCCAATAAAACCCCAGCGTAGCTTGGTCTATTGTCCTGGTCTTCACCCTAGTCTAGTGTGTCTTTCTTCACCCATAATAAGTCAGTCCATCACCTAGCTGGGGGCATGTCCTTGACCTAGTTTGGGAAGTGGACCTATGATAATCATGACTCTTAGAGGATAGAATAGAGTATTTTTCACCAGACAAACAAACACAATTAACGATTCTTACACAATGTTAATCTAATCATGATTCACAATTTGTGACACATCTTTTGAAATATGTCTGTTTATCTATACATTTGCAACAATATCATTATTAACCAAACTGATCAACAAACCCCACACTATCTTTTGGAAAAGAAATGTATATTCATGACAGGCATGTTAGGATGATTTTTTATAAGATTATGCATTCATATCTAGATTTGATTTGTCATCATGTTTCCTATGCTATTCCAGGATATCTTTGACATGAGTTTAACAACTCCAAATATGTCATTGATTAGGATAGCTAGGATGGAACAGGATATTTTCTTTGATTTTTGTTTGTGGGATATCTTCCACTAAAGTCGAAGGAACAAATAATTGGGGTGTATGTGCATAAGATTCTTCATCTGTTCTATAAGCATTAACTAAAATTATCAATCATGTTGTTATACAAATGCTATTGACAGTGATGCGCCACACATACCTCAACTCCAAATATTTTTTCCTTGATGGAGGGGGGGTGGGTATTCCTTTTCTATTATGCAAACAAAACTTAGGTCATCTCGGTTCAATTATACCTTGATGCTTGTCAATTTTTCTACATTAAACTCCATACAAGAAGTGCTCAGGTCTTCCTAGTTCAATTATACCATGATGCTTTCATTTTCTTGCAACATAATGAGCTCAATGATGAATATAAAATTCCAATATTTATGAAGTTTTAAGATGTTCTAAAGTTGTGGAGATCCTCATTTCGCATATCATTTTGCATTGCATTTCATAGATCACAAAGGCTCCTTTTATAGGGTTTTGTAAGATATCTTGCTTAGATCACCTTTTCTCTTTATCTATTCTTCTTGTACCCCGACATCTGGCATCTATACATCATCCCCCAAAATCTCTTGGTTTATCATCTATCAGGTTCTCTCATCCAACGATCCATCATAAACCATCTTTTTAAAACAAGTACATTCTTCATCTTCATTCCATTTATATCACATCAAATGCAAGTGTTGTCAACACAACATTGATCTTCAATTTTGGAAAGTTCACTATCAAGGATTACAGGTCCTTCACCTAGAACCCAAGGAATCAAGGTCAATTTTGAGTCTATATCATATAAATATAAGTTTTTCTATTAAGGTTCCATCATCTTAGACACACTTCATTTTGATAAAATCCTAATTGGAACCTTTGTCTATCACTTGTTTGTAAAACCTTCATCACAATTTCTAAGGGCTATGTGGCCTCATAAGACTTGGTCTCATGACCACATGTCTTCCCCTATACCAAGTCATGAAGCAATCCCTATTCCTAAGGAGCTTCTCAAGCCACCTCAAAGAGTCCAAGATGACTCATGGGACACTTGTACCAAGAGTCCTCATGAGGAAAAAGTCCTTCCACTTTCCTCTCCATGGTCTTTGTGAGACACTTGACATGTGTCTTTTCCTTACACCTTCTTCTCCTCTATGTCAATGTAGGAGGAATATCCTCCCTATTTCTTCTCTCACATTCTAACTACATCCCCCTTTCTCTCAACCCCTTCAACTAAGTCAATAGCAACCCTAGGATCTTTCACCTTTCAATCTCCACCTTAGGATCGTGCCACTTAGGCTTAGGTCCTCCAAAGACCTATAAAAAGAGCCTCATTCCCCCTTTGTGATCTAATAGGTAATCAAGTAATCAAGCATTCAAGCATTCAATTAATCAAGCATTCAAGAATCATATTCAAGCAATAAAGAAATGAAGCAAACCACATTCAAGCATTTCCACACCATTCCATCATCCATTTAGTTACATTTTTGCATTACATTCACTCAAATCTCCACACTTTAGTGACATCTTGGCTAAGAAGCTTCATTGGAATTCTGAGAGCTCAAACATCAAGAAATTGTTAGAATGAATTTAGAATAACTGAGAGGGGAGGGGTGGATCAGTTATCCTCAGGTCTAGATGTAGCAAATAAAAACTTTCTGTACTTTAGATCTACTCGATAGTAGTAGTATAAATCAACAACTTTAATCATGCAGTTTACTGTCAATTGAAATTAGCTTGTAGTAACATAATATTAAAGCACATCATAAGCATTCACACAAGTTGATACAAGTATTTAACATGAAACCCAATATGGGAAAAACCACCAGTAACATGCTACCAAGATTTCACTCTTCTGAAGTGATGCCCTGTGAGGATCCAACCCTATTAAAGGATACAATAACACACTGCTAGGTGTGACATGGTTTAAGGATTTAATCACCCTGTCAGGAGTGGCCTTGTTAGAGGACTTAGAACATTCCACTTGGATGTCACCTTGTTAGAGGATTTATACAAATGACTGTTAGGTCAACCTTGTTAAAGGATTTAACTGATACAATGGTAAGAAAGTAATCAATAGTTGTGATCTGGTACATACAACTTACTTTGCAAATTCAGATCCAATTACAGCTCCAATGTTAACTTATAGGATAGCCTGCATTGTCATTTCAACCTTCTGATCTGCTTGGAAATCTATCAAGCAATCACATATGCAACACTCTACCCCTGCCTTTTGCCTTCTCTACTAGATCATGCCAAATAGTAAATCAACTATGCAAACCTCTTGCATACACATACACTCTTGCACACTTCATGAATAACCCCTTGAGGTTATCATATACCTCTCTAAGTCTCTGTCTAGGTCAAATAAATCTTTTGTTGCTTAAACAAGATCATAGATCTTAGCTTAGGTCAGATCCAACGGATCATCCCATCTTTGCATTACATTTACTTCTCCAAAGTAGTCTCTAATTAAATCTTGAAACCATGCATTAATTACGGTTACCCATACATTAAATGACGTGGATCAATCT
>MU223104.1:2453378-2477909 GCA_018584345.1 Thuja plicata
GATCCAACGGATCATCCCATCTTTGCATTACATTTACTTCTCCAAAGTAGTCTCTAATTAAATCTTGAAACCATGCATTAATTACGGTTACCCATACATTAAATGACGTGGATCAATCTTTAATTAATATTACAGATCCCAATAAAATTAACTAAGTCGGCCAGAGATCTCAAATCTCATCATTAATCCAATTATTGTAAGTCAACCAACATCATTGTTTCCACTCGGAAATTTCAATGGTGCTCGACATTGAGCAACTTTACTTGGCACAAGCAACTTTTCTCGACATAAGAAAATTTGCTCGGCACAGGCCAAACTTTCTTGGCACAGAACAACTAGAAAAACTTTCTTTGAAAGATAATCAACAAATTACTTTGCCAGAGTGCGAACTGATCAAATACCCTTTGAATTGCCTTATCTCAACCATTCACTTGGTCTTCTTGTTAAATCTTCTTCATCATTAGTAGATATGGTACTCAAATAGATAACAATAGTCTCACCAATTAAGGTTTGACATCAATGACAAAATAACAATTGCTTGCAATGTCACTTTTCAACAATCTCCCTCTTTGGCATTGATGGCAACACAAAAATATTTCAAACAATGATTTAACAAGCATAGTTACCAACCAATCCAATAATTCACCTGTGTTCCATGATATGAACGAATCTTCATTAATGTCTTTAGCTTCATTCTGATTCTTTATCTGTAAAACATTTCTCCCTCTGTGTCTGTAATCACACTGTAATCATCTATGTCTAATCATTCACTTCAATGTTTTCAATAGTAACTTCTGCCTCTATGTAATCTTTCCTTCTTTGTAATCTCTCTTTCTTAGAAATATCATCCTCTATATAGGTAATCTCTCCCTCTTTGACAACAATTCCAAAGACATCAATGTCATTATCATATAGATCTTCAGTATCATGTTGATCTTGTCATCTTGATTATGACTGTTTTTTTCTTTTCTGTCCTTGTTCAACTGTCACAACTTTAGCCAACATTCTAAAGTGTGACTTACTGTGCATCAATGTGTCAGATATTATGATTGAAATATTTGATGCAACAGTACCATATAGAACTTAATTAGCCTAAGTGAGGGGAATCACCCCCAATTTACCTCGTAGATACTCATGAGAATCCTTGGGTAGAGCTTTTGTGAATATGTCTGCTAATTGTTCTTTAATGTTCACATAATCCAATCTCACTTCTTTACTCTGAACTAGCTCCCTCAAGTAGTGATACTTGATAGCTATATGCTTTGTCTTTGAGTACATAACATGATTTTTAGAAATATTAATAGCACTTTTGTTATCACAATATATGACAACTAGGTCAGTGATTTCTTCCTTCATACCTTTCAATAGTATCTTCAACCACACAATGTGAGAACATTCAACTACTTCTGCCACATACTCAGCTTCAGCTTTAGATTGTGAGGTGTAGTTCTATTTCTTTCTTGTCTAGGAGATCAATCTCTTTCCTAAAATAAATGCTCCACCAGTAGTGCTTTTCCTATCATCAACATTTCCAGCCCAGTCAAAATCAGTGTAAACTCTGAGTCCAAATTTGTCATTCTTTTTGTAGTATAGACCATAGTCCTCAGTTCCTTTCAAATATTTCAGAATTCTTTAGACTACCATCATGTGAGTTTACTTGGGATTAGAAAAAAACCTTGCAACAATCCCAATAGCTAGGGCAATGTCAGGTCTACTATGTACAACATATTGTAGTTTTCCAATCATTGACCTGTAGAGTGTTTGGTTCACTTCTTTTGTGTCATCATCTTTTGTCAGCTTCTGTCTAGTAGCCATGGGTGTACTCACAGGTTTGGACTCTTCCATTTCAAAAGTTTTCAGTATCTCTTTGATATATTTAGATTGAGTGATATAGATACCATTCTTCATTTGATAAATTTGTAAGCCAACAAAGAATTTTATTTCACCAAACATAGACATCTCAAACTCAGTTTGCATCTCTGTTGCAAATTTTTGACATAACACATCTTGTCCACTAAATATGATGTCATCCACAAAAATTTCAGCTAATAATGTACCTTTGCTTTGCTCTGTCTTCAAGTACAGGTTGTTGTTGTCATTGGTTCTTGTAAATCCAATCTTGATTAGATAATTGTGCAATCTCTCATACCATTCTCTTGGCACTTGGTTCAATCCATATAGTGCTTTGTGAAATCTGCAAACCATATCCCTTTTGTTTGGGTCTACAAAGCCATCAACTTGCTCAATATATATTTCTTCTTCCAAGATACCATTGAGAAATGCAGATTTTGATGACATGTAACTGAATGAATGTTTGATAATGTTAAGTTGAAGATGATGCAAGACATAAAATCAGTTAATGGTTTGTATTGTCATTGATGTCAAATTGATATCATCTATATGGTCATACACATAATGCCAAATACTTCAGAGAATCAATGGAATAGAGGTTATGCTTTCAACAATGCATAAAAGTCAAGTATTCACCAAGTGACAGACTACACCGGCGGAGTGCACACCATCAATAAAAATAGAGATAAAGTCATAGTGATGCCCGATGAGCAGAAGACAGTGTTTCCTGATGAAGTAGAATCAAAGGATGCTCGATGAGAAAGATCCTTTGATGCCCAACGGACAGAGATCCCGAAGCTAACTGATGTTGCACCGACGGAACTGGCAGTTGTCACTGGCGATGAACTACAGAATTGACCGACATAACAGAGAGATCAAAAAATGACAAAATATCTAGTTGGCAGAGCTTAAAGATAGACTTAACTGGTTGTTTTATCTATTTTATTCGACCATAGTTATGTAAGTGATTTAAAGATGATTTATACAGCTGGCAAGAAGATAACTATGAGATAAATTAGGAGTTAAAGTCGTAAATCAATTTGGCTGGATTGTTTTTCACGCCAAGAATCAAGAATCAAGAACCAAGAATTAAGGAATATCATGTATATATAAGAGACAAGAATAATTCATTTCAAGGAGACACTCAGATACACAGGGGAGTGAATTGATAGAAGATGCTAAAGAGAATGATGAAGGTTAAACTTCATATAGTCCTGATCAATCAAGCTAAGGGAAAGCTAAAGAATTTTGCAAACACTGACACACAATGAAGCACAACATTACAGATTGGAAAGAGTTAAGTACAAAGGAATAGAATTGATACATTGATCAGAAAGGTATTGTACGTAAATAGATCTGAATATATACAATTCAAAGTTGCATTAGAAATAAGTCATTGTGTTTCAGTTTAACCATTGAAGCATTAAGTCTCTTAACAGAGCAGGACTTAACAGTCTTTTGTAATTGAGGTATATCCTAACAGATTACTAGAAGGTTGACTCATGATAGTAGCATTGGTCTTACCTAAAGCCTATTGATAGTTTAAGAAGGAGGCTGATTCAAGGATGGTAGTAAGAGTAGCATAAAGCCTATTGATAGTCATGAGATTGATTCAAGGATGGTAGCATAGATGCCAGATACTTAGTGACAATCTATGTATAAAAATCCTCTAACAAGGTCTCACTTAACAGTGTGTTTGTAACCTTTAACAGGGTTGGCTCCTAACAGGGCTCACTTCAGAAGAGTGAAAATTTGGGGTACCAGTCCCAGTGGTTTTTTCCCTTAACAAGGTTTCCACCTTAAAATCCTTGTGTTATATGTGTATGGCTTATTACTTTATTGTTTTACATTTTACATATGCAATGGATTGACTGGTATACTCTACATATTTATTGAGCATTGGTAAATAAGTTTTACTGCTTATCGGTTATTAAGGAGAAGAAGGACAGACAAGGTAAACCGATAGGCAGTTATTTATTTCAAGTATTTCAAAGGCATACATCTTGTAGGGACTTAATAATCTGAGGAGTATAAATTGGTGGATTGAAGTTTAAAAGGATAAATTTTTGAGGCCACTTATTCACCCCCCCTCTCAGTTATTACTAACAATTGGTATTAGAGCTTGTGTGCTTAGAAGGAAGGTTTCAAGACCTAAGTAAAGATCACAAGATGAATAGATGAGATGTGCCCAAGTTGAACAAGGACAACTTTGCTTCATGGAAAAGTAGGATAAATCTTCACTTATTAGGTATTGGCAATGATATTACTCAATAATTAGATACTGCATATGTGTTTCCTATAGGACCATTGACAATAGATCAATTGAGAGTAAAATATGAACATAACTGCATGGTTATAGAGCTTTCAGCCTCACTCTCTGATGCTGAATTTGAGGATGTCAGAGATTGCAAAAATGCAAAAAGAATGTGGGACAAGTTGAAACTTGTACATGGAGGTGATGCAAATGTTCTGAGAGCCAAGGTAGAAAGACTTAGAGGAAAGTTTGATGATCTCAGAATGAAATAAGGTGAAAACATCACATAGTACAACACAAGAATAAAAGAAGTAGTCAATGCTATACGAGGCGTTGGAGGTACACTTGAAGAGGAGGCAGTGGTAAGTAAAATCCTAAGAACCCTATTGCCTATATATGCTATTAGAGTCTCTGCTATTCAAGAAATGAGAGTAGTAGGAAATAATACAGTCACTCTTGATAGCCTGATTGGTAGACTAATTTCATTTGTGATGAATAATTTTGATAATAGTGTCTTACCAAGCTTACAGTCTGCATTCAAGTCTTCTATGAGAATAAGAAAATCTAGTCAGAGACACTCATCTAGAAGAGACAGTGAAAGTGAAAGTGAAAGTGAAGAAGAAGATCTAGATGAAATTGAAGAACTCATGGCAAGAAGAATACTAAGAGGCAAAGGTAAATACAAAGGCAAGTTATCACTTGTATGTTTTAATTGTAAAGAGATTGGAAACTTTGCTGCAAGACGTCCTAACAAAAGAAAAGATGACAGAAGTGACAACGGATATTTTGAGAAGAAATCTGATAGAGGTGATAACAAAGATTATAGAGGTTACCGACGATCAGAAAGAAGTGATACCCATGATTAAAAAGATAAAGGCAAGAAGGCTAGCTATCTAGCTGCTTGCAAAGATGAAGATACTGACACCAAACTAGATGATGATATTGAGATAGTGTTTGTAGTTGTGAAGGATGATTCAGATGAAGATGAAAGGTATGAAGAAATTGCACTCATATCTAAGATTAGTAAAAATGATATCTGGATCATAGATAGTGTCTGCACTCACCATATGACCGGTGACAAAGAAAAGTTTAATACTTTTGAATACTATACAGGTGGTACAGTAAGAATGGGAAATGATTCACCTTGTCAAATTGAAGGTAAAGGAACAGTAATGCTGAATAACCTGATTAAATGTGAAAATGCTTATTGGGTAAAAGGATTGAATTATAACCTGTTGAGTGTTTCTCAGCTGAATAATTTAGGTCACAGAGTTGCATTTGAAAACAAGAAGGCAAAGATCTTCAATGAATCAGGAAAATTGATTGGTACTCGTAAACAGACCAAAGGTAACTTATTCTATATGAATGATACTAACCCAACTTGCTTGATGAATATAAACAAAGACATATGGCTGTGGCAGAAAAGGTTGTGTCATGTGAATTTTGACAACATGATGAAAATAAGTAGGAAAAGAAGTGTAAGAGACTTACCAATGATGACAAAGCCAGACAACATCATGTGCAAGAATTGTCAAAAAGGTAAAATGATAAAGTCTAGTTTCAAAATAAAAATCCATAAATCTGATGATATTCTAGATTTAGTCCATACTGATTTATGTGGACCTATGAGGACAAAGAGCTATTATGGAGATAGATATTTTATTCTCTTTTTTGATGATTACTCTAGAATGATGATAGTCATGTTTTTAAAAGAAAAATTTGAAGCATTCAAGATGTTTAAATGGTATAAGGCTATGGTAGAAAAACAAAGTGGTAAGGATCTAAAATGTTTGAGATTAGATAGAGGAGGAGAATTTATATCATATGGATTCACTAATTTCTTTAATGAGCATGGTATAAAAAGATAGGTTTCTACACCAAGAACACCACAACAAAATGGGATTACTGAGAGAAGGAACAGATTAATAGTTGACTATGCAAGAACCCTGATGATAGAGAAGAACATCACTCAGATCTTCTGGAGAGAAGTTGTTAGCACTGCTGTTTATACACTTAATAGAGTATAATTGAAAAAGGACTCAAAGAAGACTCCTTATGAGCTATGGTATGGTAAAACACCCAATGTAAGTTACTTCAAAATATTTGGAAGTCAATGTTATGTCTTAAAAGATGATTGAAATGGAAAGCTTGATGCCAAAAGTGATGAAGGTATTTTTCTGGGGTACTCTACCAAAAACAAAGCTTTTAAATGTCTAATCAAGGCCTCTAACAAAATAGTTGAAAGTGAAAATGTGAAGATTGATGAATTTGAGAAAAAGAATGAGCTGGAAAGCACAAAAGAATTAGAAGACTACAACAATTTTGTATACTGTGAAGAACCCATAACTCTACCTGAGCAACAGTGCATAAATCCAGAACAACAGAATGTTGCAACTGACGGTCAGAATGTTGTTACCGACGATCAGGATAATGATCAAGATAATGTGCAAGGTAATGAAGATCAAGCTAATATGCAAAGAGTTGTACCTGTACTTGTAGGATATGTAAGAAAGAACCACCCAGAGGACCATATCATAGGAGACAAGAAAGATGGTACAAGAATAAGAAGTAAGTCTTTAAACTCAAATTGCTTAATTTGTGAGTTTGAACCAAAGTCTGTCAATGCTGCACTAGATAATGAAGAATGGATAAGTGCTATGAATGATGAGATTGAATAGATTGAAAAGAACAAGACATGCTCACTTGTGCCTGTTGATGGGGTTTTTCTGACCGGGTTTGCCAATAGTCATAAATTGTCACCAGGTTCCGGGGAAACCGGCCAACTTCACCTGCAAAGGTTGTCCAGGGGAAATAAATCCTCCAGGCCTCCAAGCACCTGGGTGTCGGGTCACGACGGTGCGGGGCTCGGTTGGGAGAGGTGACTATTTTCGAGGGGGATAGTTGGTTTCTTCAACTCATTCTCTCCAGAGATTCGATCAAAGTGAGATTTTCCCAAGCATTTTATACTTAGCAAATAAAGTGAAAAAGATCCTGCAGGGTTAGAAGTATTTCATCTAACTATAGTCATGTTGAAATGTCTGGAACATCAATAATACTCTGATAAACTACACTAAATACCAAAGAAACACATAACCATCAACTAGCATTCTATCAGTAGCGGGAGTAAATATTTCATTAATCTACTTTAACATACCAGAGTAAAAGACAGAAAGAACATTAAAACATGAAATACCATTAACTCAGAAGTAGGAATGCCAACAACATCATTGCCAAAAATTCTTCCTTCTTTATTAATGTTCCTTCCAGCAAGCACTGGTGCGTGATACAATGGCGGCTCCAGGGGAGCATCTAACTATCGAGAACAAAACAATGGAGCATTGAGCTCTACAAATTAAAATGAGAAATTCCTTGCTATTATCATGGACAACAAAATCATCAATTTTTCTGACCCTTGGAAATGGGCCGATCTGCCTATTTATACAACTCTTTTCTAACCCTAACCCTATTTACATCATATTCCAATAAAATACAATATCTGGGGGCCAGTACTACCTGCGCCACCCTACAAAAGACCTGGAGACGGAATAGGTCTGTCATGTTAGAAGAAGAAGGCAAGAATATACATTGGAAGAATTAGTCTTAGGAAGAGAGCCAGAGAGGAGAAAGGAGGAAGTAGGTCCCTCGGGGACCGAGGCTACATGCCTCATAAATGGGAAATGTGACACCCTATCTCCAATGTGCCAGGTGTACCTCTGAGTGGTGCCTCGAAAAGACCACCCTGTTAGAAAACCAACTGTTGAGTTGATGTCTCTTTGATGTGGCCAACCACCTTCTGACAGTCTTTATTAACCACCTCTGAAAGTGACCGGTCAGCCTCAGGGACTGGGACACGGGTCACTTGAAAAAATACAAAATTTTGGATCTGGGACTCTGGGCTCCGGGAACTTACGCCCCAAAATGAATAAAGAATACTCAATGTGAGTTTCCTCGGCCTCCAGAGAAAGCTCAGGGATGCTTATTGTCGTTGAAGGCCTGGAGGAGGCGGGAAATGCCATCTTCATCTACATTCTTTAGGCTGGCCCTTCTGTGCCTGGCCACTTCAACTTGTTCCCCCAGGTCTAGAATATTTTCTTTAAATTCATCCGCCATCCTTGCGGCGTCATGACCCTTAAGTATCATGCTAGTTAGTTTTTCCATTCAGGCCCCATCTATCCCCTCCGAGGATTGATACTGGGATTTCATTATTTCATTTAAACTCCTCAAAATTGAATCTTCAGGGGTATATGTATCTGTACTAAGGGGATCAGCCCCGGAAGCCTTTATTACAAAAGACTTATATAAATTAGAAGAATATTTTATAGTGTTTACCTTCTCTTGCAAGGACTCTACCAGTTGCTTGGTTACCTCCAATGTGAGGTCAAGTCTGGAGTGCTGAGTTCTTACAAAATCAAATGATTCCTCACCCATAATTCTGGATTTGGAAATTATATCTTCTCCCAAGGTGAGGAGCTCTTCGAGCTCCACCTTCCACGCTTGGTAATTTTTGGCGTCACTCTCCCACTGCTCAATAAGCGCCTTCACTTGATGAATGACTTGCCAAGCCATGTATAAATTTGGGAAAGTGGACACCAAGAAACGTCGGGTGTTTCCTATCTGCAGGGCAACCCACTCGTCCACTGCCTGGGCTTTCTTTTTCATTACTCGCAGGGAGTCTATGTCACTCTGCGGTAATTACTCTGATGTGGAGGTATCTGGAGGAGCGGCATTAATGGGTCGGGCTAGCTCAGTAAGCAATCCCATAAGATTTTTATTCTTTTCTTTTTCAATTTTGAGCCTCTGGGCCTCTTTCTCATATCGGGCCTCCACTACCCTTGCTGCCTCCTTTAGCAAGTCTACTTCACCTTGCTTTCCCCTCTTGCCTAGGGATACCTCTGCAACATTGTAATCTTTGGGGTCCATGGTTGCTTCATCAACGTCTGGGGGAGGTGTTGCCACAATGGCAACTATTTCTCTGCCCGGCCCAGTTCGAAGAGTATGAACTATCCGGGATTTCTTTGCTTTTGGCAGGGCCTGAACTTGGGCCATCATCTTGGCTAGGGAGAGAGGAATCACTGGAGCGGACTAATATTTCCTCTTTCTACTTTCTAACAGTGACTGAGGTGGGGGAGGTGGCCTTCCTGCTAGAATTTGTTCTCTTGATTCTCTCCCGGTGTCCTGTGGCTGTTGCTCCTCTTAAACGTGGACTTCATCCGTCTCTCTCCTTGCCTCAACTTCTTCCGCAGCAACATTCTTTTCAATCTCTATCTCCTTAGCCTGGTGCTATATGTCAATCGCTGGGTCTGGACTCTGGTAGGCTTCCTCAGGGATTTCTTCTTTGAACTACTCTTCCTGTTGCTCTTCTTCTTCTGCTAGGGCCTCTTCTTCTGTTGGCACCACTTTTGGTAGCAGGGGAGGTGTTAGGCCAAGATTTAAAGTTTGGGCCGCTGTGATCACCTGCCCAAAGGTTGATCCTGGGAGTGGCCCTTGGAACATGACAGTTGGGGTTATGGTTATTCCTGAAGGTCCGGGTCCCCCAACCGATGCCATTTGTTCACTTGGTTTTTGTTGGTCCACTCCCAGACCTTGCATTGCTTGAGCCCCAGAGATAATTTCCGGTTTTGGCTCCTTTTCTTCTTCTTGCTGCTCTTGCCCTTGCGCAGGCTCTTTCTCGATATCTTCTAGCTCTGTAGCTTCTTGTTCCTCCCCGGGGACCTCTGCCTTTGCTTGTGTATCGTCCCCCTGCAAGTTGCCGAACTCATTGGCCACAAATACATCAAATTCTTCTTCTTGAGGGGGACTGGCCGGGACTCCTGTGGGCTCTGTTTCTTTCTCCAGTTCCGGGGAACTAGAAGAAAGGATCTCTATTTCTTTGCGGAGAGATACCTATGGCGCTGGTTCTGCCTTAGGCTTTTTGCTAACCCTTTTCTTCCTCTAGGTTACCAGAGGAGGTCCCGCATCTCTTATCGCTGCTGCTTCTAGTGGATCCACCCCCGTCGCCTTGATCATTAAGGCTGCCAATAATGGGGAGGAAGGAGGACGAAGTGGCCCGGTCATAAGTGGTGGGGTAGCCAACTTCATCATCAATTGCTCCCTCATTTGTTGGGAGGCCGCCATCGACTATTTTATTTGCTCGGTGATGGGGACTTCTTGCATGAAAGGGGTTGTAGCTATTCTCTTTCCTTTATCTACACCTTGCAAAGAGGTCCCGGCCCCCAGGGTCAATCGTGGTACCGGTTGCGGAGTTAACTTTGGCACCGGCTGGGCTCCTCGGTAGGTACTCCTAGGGCACACCTCCTTGAAATAGGCATGGCTTCTCTCGACCACCTCTCAAGTGAAGTCTTCAATTGTGGGCTCCTCTTGGGCGGCCCAGTCTACTGGTGGAAGGGCTTTTTTATCGATCCCCTTTTCTTTGTACTGGGGATCTATGGTGGGGGCGGCGTTTGAGAAGTCCATTGGGAATTTCTGGAGCTTCAGTTCCTGCATCATTCCGGCAGTCATTTTGACATAGTGCCTACCCCGCACATCCATGTCATCTTGGCAATCTGCCCAAAAGTCCTCCATGTGTATTTGATGGGGCTTTGAAGCCCGGGGCAGTGCTGTTGCAATTCTGCCATGCGAATCAAAGTTTTTTCGCGTCAGATAAAATTCTTGTAGGTTATAAATTTTTAGCTCATTGTATGCCTCCTTTGTGGTGGCCAGACTGCAGGTGTAGTTCCCATAGGTGATTTGGAATGAGACATTGGGGACCTTCTTGAGGGCCAAGAAGGTGTGCAGCTCCATTATTTGCCGGCAGTATTCCAACAGCACGATCTTGTCCCCACAATGCTTAGGTAAAAAGTAGGGTTTCCCGGAGAAGCCGGCGACCCTAATGTATGTATGCTACTAGAAATGGATATAGTAATGTCCATAACTACTGACTAACTTCATCACCTCAGTAGATAGGCGGTAACTAGTGTCCTGGGTGGGTGTGAGCAAGTGGTAATAAATGAACGCATCATTTACCTGGCAGAAACTGGGGAAGCTATCCTCCCATTGAATCTGTGGGAAATGGTCCCACGGTGCCTTTTGTCCCAGGCCAATCCTGAGTTTTCCATTTGTAAGTAGGCCATTGGAGTGGGGCCTCTGCTGGGCTAGGGCCCAGAGAACATAAGAAGACATGTAGAACTTCTTCTTCCAGTTCAACTGCCAGAACTGGGAGTCAACATGGTTTAAGATTATTGTCGCCCAGTCGAAAAATTCTCCCTTGGTGGAGATGCCTAGGAGGAAATAGTACATCCATTTGGAAAACTCCTGGGTGGAGGGTTTCCCAAATACCTGGGTTAATGCTATTATCCCCATTTGGATGCTCTCCTTGAATTTAGAGCGGGGGATTTCTATCTTCATTCTCTTTGGGTCCCTCTTCGGGGCCTTGAGCCAATGGGTATTCATGTATACCTGGGCGGCATCCTCCAGTTGTGTAAACTATTTCAAGGCATCAGTCCTCATAACCACCGTGGCTCTATCAAATTGTGGGATACCCAGGCCTACCTAGAATGTGACTGGATTGAGGGACACCAGTGGAGTGGGGTATCCTGTGGGTTGCGCAGCTGTGAGCATAACGGCCCAGACAGAAGAGTTGTAGTTGGCAGCCAGTGTTAAGATAAGCTCTGGAGACTGCACGGAGCATGGGAAGCAAGCTGCGCGAAGGATTCTGGAACCCCCAATGTTGATTGCGAGATGGTCTCTGGCCTGTCGCTGGATGTGCATTACCTTCACTAGGGCCTGCATTTCTGCCCAAGTTCTGACATTGGCGTCGGTCAACAGTTTTACCTTGGACTCAATCTTTGAGCCCAAAATGACATTATCTTGTACAAACTTCATGGTGAGGGGAAGCTTTTCCAGGGCTTTCTCCATCTTTGAATTTGTTGCTGCCCTGGATTCTGTTGTGGTTGGTAATTCCAGACTTCCAGGAGGAGATGATGCAGATGCTTTAGACATATTTGGAAGATGAAGTCTGGGAACCTACAAGGCAAAGCGACCGTCAGAATATTTTATCAAAAATAAGATAGTTACTCTGGGGTCCGGAGATCTTACCACCGCGACGTTTGCTTTTCTTGAAAAGTTAGTTTTATGCAAAGATACCCGAAAAGCAAAACACATCGTAAAATTAAGATATCATCAACACATCTGGGTCTGGGGAATTTTATCACACTTAGCAAAGATGCAGGATGGATGGTGGTAGGAGATCCAAAACTCAGAGAAATGACCGTTAGTGAGAAAATGTGAAAAGCCAAGTCATCAAGCCCACGTGGGCGCCACGTGCGTAGGTATTATATGCAAGTTATGGCGATGACGGTGGAGCCAACTGTTTGAATGCGTGAAAAGGGAAAGCCACTTGGCTGGGATTGATTGCACGCATGGGACATAAATGAGGTTCTGACAGGCTCCAAGGAGGAGAGAGAAAACTACCCGTTTGAAACCAGCCGAGAGCCGAGCTTCAAACAGGTGGTTTTCTACCTCGAAGCGAACTTAGAGGTGGAAAACTAGACATAGAGGTGACTCAACCAGCTTGTTAACCCACCCATAAGGATATACAAAAAGTTGAGGGATATACATAGAAATGAGGAGATATACAGGGACTATATACAACTATATACATATATACAACGTGGGACGATGCCCGCGGGAAAACCAGACAAGGCAGAAATGGATATACAACTATTTACACTTATATACACTATTTACAGAAACAACTCCTACAAAGAGGGTGGAAAACTCTCTGGCAGAGCCAACCCACCAATGGGCGGCAAAACCCAAAACATAACAAACCAGCTGAAACCAGGAAACAAAATGAATGGAAAAAAAATGAAACAAAACAAAATGGAAGGAAACCAGAGAGCGAAACAAAGACAGAGGCGGAAAAGTGGAAGCACTAACCTGAGAACGCAGAAGGCGGAGGAAAGGAAGGATTTATCATGCGAGCTCGAGCTGCCGAACTATCAGAGTCACCACCATGAAGCACTTGCAATTGCCTGAGAATGACAGGAGATGTTAAGTGTTGATTATCATAAAATTTCTGAAAATGTTCTGTTAATCACTTTGAAATCGCTCTTTAATTTTCTCTAAGTGCTCGAAGGTTTTAATCATGATAAATGTGAAAGTGATAGATAATCTGTATTTATACCCACGGTAAAAAAGGTAATCCTCCTCCTTCCGGTGATCTCTTGATAAGCAAAACCTCCATACTCTGGGCCTGGGGATTCCTCGTGATAATATTCTTAAGAACATCATGATGAATAATCCCGGAGTTTGGAATTCGCTTTCCAACAAAAGGAAACCTCCGAGACCGGAGTCCTAGAGATGAAAAGCAAACAAACAGGACACAACGCCGGGGAAGAAAACCCTGGAGAAAGAAAACAAAAAAGGCCGCAAGCAAAACAACAAAGGGGGACCCAACATTTTGCACACAAAATGTAGGGATGGGGATGCAGGGCATAACAAATGGTGACTATCTGGGACAAATGCCTTAGCGCATTTGAGAACTGTAGAATCTCTGGTTAGCAAAACTAGAACAAGTTTCTCTTCAAAGCTTCTGACAGGAAAAGAGCAACATATCTAAGAGAATCCAACCACGTAGGAGTCAGTCCGTAGTCCTTCATCAGTGGTGTCATGTGTGCTTTGGGAAGAAATCAAGCCGATGACCTCTGGGAGGAATAGAGAAGGGGTACTAATTACATCGAACCAGTCAGATATTTTCTTGTTTCCCCCGAAGACCGAAGTTCTATCCCGCTTTTCCTCTTGTTATTTTGCTTGTTTCTGGGTGGGGAAGGTGGTACTTATTTCACCATTAAGCTTAAGCTTAGCTAATTTTAATGGTGGTACTTCTTTCACCTTTCCACCTATATTTAGATTGTTTGAAGAGGGGATAAAGCTCCAGACCCGAAAAGAATCTCTTAAAGTTTCAGACTTGGGTCAACCAATTAGTACAACTGATCTACCCCTGGTGTGTCTGATTACTTGTTCTTTATATTTGTGTTCACTGATTTCCAGACTCTCAGAGACAACACCCAATGGAGATTCCTTAAAATGTGCCATAACCCGTGAAACGAACCCCGGAGACCGGACCGGCTCCACCGTGCTAAAGATAGATTCTAAAGTTCACCATGCCATAGACACTGTACCGGAAGCCATAGTTATGCGAAGCATTCCAATTCCTACAAGACAAAACAAAACACCGGGGCCAAAAGAAAACCAAAAATGAAAACAAAAAATGACAAAAAGGGACTATCGTGGAAGACAGTCGACAAGGCTATTTACAAGGCAGGGTACCTCGCACGAGGCACCCAGAGGAAATATTTACAAGCGGAAAGCTTTACATATAATACAACTTAGGATGAACTTACCCTACTCAAAATAGTGTTTGAGAAACTGTCCATTAACGGGCAATGGGATAGGTTCTCCATTAGGGTGTTGAGGTGGTAAGTATTTGCCCCATAGATTTCTGAGATGAGGTATGGTCCGAGCCAGAGCCGTTGGAATTGTGTATGTTTTCCCTTCTTCTCCTGGGCCTTGTCCCACAGCAAGACTAGATCCAAGATCTGAAAAGCCTTGTATTGGGCTCTTCTGTCAAACCATCCTTTTTCCACTATTTGATGACGTGCAAAATGTTCAAGGGCTGCATCTCATTGTTCTTCCATTCACACCAGATTTAAGAGCCGAACCTCCATGATGTTGTCCCTGTTGTTAAATTCCTACATAAACTATAAAACTGGGATCTGTAAGTTGACTGGGAATACAAGGTTCTGGCCATAAACCAGATGGAACGGTGATGTTCCCAGGGTGGCCTTAATATGAATGTGATCCGCCCAGAGGGAAAATTTCAACTTTTGATGCCAATCCCGGGGGTTCTGTTCTAACAAATGTTTGATCACTTCAAGCAGATTTTTGTTTGTTGATTCAGCAACGCCATTTCCCTGGGGATAATAGTTGCTGGAGAACTTCAGAGTGATCCCCAAATTGTAGGTCCATTCAAGTAATTGCGCCAAATAAAATGCCGGACCATTTTCACATACCAAAGCAAAGGGCATTCCAAATCTTGTGACGATGTTTTCTTCCAAGAACTTGATAACTACGTTCGCCGTGTTATTTTGGCAAGGTATAGCTTCAGACCACCGAGTGCAGTAATCAATAGTAGTAAGGATGTATCGGTGGTTGGAAGACGATTTGGGGTTGATCTCTCCGATGAATTCAAACACCCACTGGGCGAAGGGTCTAGCTTCGTAGACTAGTTGTAAAGGCATAGTTGGGTTACACTCACGATGCGCTGCAGTTTGGCAAGTATGGAATTTTCTTACATGAGTGTAAACATCCTTGAATATACAGGGCCAATAATATCCAGTCCAAAGGATCTGATGGGCAGTGGCATCGGCTAAGCCATGCCCTATTCCAAACTGTTTGTGGAATTCATCAATCACTCTCACAGCCTAGTTTCTGTTAATGCACCATAGGTACACTCCCTCGTAGTTTCTACGGTAAAGCACAGAGTTTTTGATCATGAAGTGTGCGCCTTTCATCCGTAGAGTGTGGCATTTGTGGGGAGGTAACCCTTCCGGACTTTTGTTGTTTAGTAACAAGTATACCAAATCAATATACCACAGATCTTGGGTGATGGACTCCATGGTATAAGTTTGGCAATCTATGCAAGGAGTCTCTTCTACCATCGCCCGACTTAGTCCTTGGCCCCAGACTATTTTCATGGGCTGCATTTCTAAGTCATATTCCTGGAGGATGGCCATCCATTTCCCCCATCTCTCACCCAATTCGCTCTGCATCAGCAGAGACTTGACAACCTGGTCCGGAATGATAGCATGTACTTTGCTCCAGAGAATATAATGCCAGAATTTCTTCACGACCCGAACTAGAGCAAAGGCCTATTTTTCTAGTGGCGAATACCAGACTTCAGCATTCTTGAAGGGGGAACTCATGAAGGCTATTGGTCATTCCTCCCCTTCAACCTTTTGGGTCAACACTACCGTAGCGGAATGCGGTGAAGCAAACGAGTAAATATAAAATGGGAGGGAGTAGTCTGGACTAGCCAGAACAGGTGCTTCCATTATTGTTTTTTTGATCTGGGTGAATGCCCTCTTTGCTTCAAGACTCCACTCAATCTTGGTATCTTTCTTCATCATCTCATTGAGTGGTTTAACTATTTCTGCGAATCCCGTGATGAATCATCGCACGAAGTTGATTTTGCCGAAAAAGGATCGCATCTCTTTTTTGCTGCCAGGCATTTGTAAATTTAGCAACGCTTCGACTCTATCAAGGTCTACGGATATACCCTTCTCAGAGAAAATATGCCCAAGCAACTTCCCCTCGGTGACCCTGAATATGCACTTCTTGGGGTTGAGGGATATTCCATATCGGTGACATCTCTCACAGATCTGAGCGAGGTGGGCTGGATGATCACGCCTGTCCCGGGAAAAGATAGTCAAATCATCCATGTAGATGATTATGCACCGATTTACGAGGCCCTCAAACGCAATTTCCATGGCCTTTTGAAATTTAGCCACTACATTAATCAAACTGAAGGGCATTCTCCTGTTTGCAAACGTTCCCCACTTAGTGGTAAACGCTATTTTCTCTCTGTACTCATACTTGACCATGACCTGGTTGTATCCTGAATATCCATCCAAGAAGGACATCATCTGGGATCCATTTACTATCTGCAACACCTCATCCAACAAGGGGAGAGGGTGGTTATCTTTTTTGGATGCCTTGTTCAAATTTCAAAAATCCACGCAAAGGCGGATCTCACCATTTTTCTTCCTGACTGGGACCAGATTGGCAACCCACGTAGTGTGTCGGATTGGAAAGATTATCCGAGCTGACAATAATTTTTCTACCTCTTGAAAAATCAGAGGCTCTATCAGGGGGTTGATTGGTCTTTTCTTTTTCCGAAAGGGCTTAGCGTCTAGTTTCAGGGGAATAGTATGGGTCATGATGGATGTCTCATACGTTTTCAAGTCTTCATAACCCCAGGCGATTACATCAATGTATTCTCAGAGAACCACAAGAATCTTCTCCTTTTCCTCAGGGGAGTAGGAGGTACCAATGTGGATGATCTTTTCTTCACCAGGCTGGCCGATGTTAACCTTTTCAAACTTTCCTCCCTCAAGGGAGGATGACACCTTTTCACGGGCCCGTGGGTCCGAGTCAAAGATCCATTCTAGTGCAACCATCCCGTTTGGGATGGTGTTAGTGGGTAGGTCCATGATCCCATCATCTTCATTACCCTGCCCAGTATCGTTATGGTCTTGTTCCTCCACTATCTGATCTTCAAAGAAACCAACATTCGCCATGAAGGCCAAGATATGCTGATCGTCTTCAAAAACTTGAAAGTGGGTGACATTATTTGGGATGGAGGGGGTGGGGACCATCTCAACTAAAAACCTCTAGAGTTGCGAGCTGGCCATTGGCTCAAGTGTGCTGGCAGAGACGACAAGGGCATTCGGGACATAATTCTATCACCGGGGAATGAGGTCAATGCCAAAGGCATCGAAATCATCGATAAGGCTCCAAGCCCAGTTGCGGTAAGCGGCCAGCCTTTTATCGTGACATGTATATTGACTCTAGACTTGTTTAACAACCAACTCTGAATCACCCAGAGCCCGGAGGCAGGTGATACCTTTCCTTAATGCGAATAAGAGTCCAAGGACCAAAGCCTTATACTCTTTGACATTGTTTGTACAGTTAAACTGTAGCCTGTAGGATGTGAGGAAAGACTTCCCTCACAGGTTGATTAATTCTACCCCAGCCCCACTGCCTTGTTTGGATCGGGACCCATCGAACTTAAGGGTCCATAAGTCATTATTCATGATTTGGGGCTGGGATAGAGTAGCCTTCTTTGGATTATCGCTGGGGGACTTGGGGGTCCCTTTCCGGACTACCAACATGAAAGTAGAATTTTCCTCCAGGGTTTCTTGAATTTGGGATTCCCGGGGAGGTGGCACCAAAGGCATGCATCCTGTAGTACTGCACCCCGGGGAATCAATTACATGTTGCTCATTCTGGAGGGTATCAAGGTGCCGGTTAGCGATCAAAAGACATGGTCCACACTCAAGCTCTGAATGTTTTTGGTAGTGTACTCAGCACCAAGTGCCAGACAGGAGTGTGGAAAGGGTTGCTGTGGCGCCTCAAGAGTTGACTTCAACTCTCATCTTTTCTTCTAGGTCTTGGGCTCTTTGTAGTACGGCGAGATCTTCTCCGAGGATGAAATCAAATGTTAAAATTTCAAAAGGTTTGTACACCCCCAAGGAAGTCTCGGAGAAAAATACCTTGTTGACCCTCCCAACTTTGGTAAGGGCCTGTTTCATCTGGGGTTTGCTTTCGACCTAGATTTTATTTGATTCTCCTTCCCATGGAAGCCACAAGTGGGTAAAGTCAGCTGAAAAGTATCCATTCAAGGACTTAGACCAATTCTGACTTAACAACATCCCGTAAGTCTCTGGGATGTCCACCACTTTGATGTCAATGATGCTGGCTATCCTGGGGTCCTAGATAAAATGTATCCGGACGTTCTTCAATTCCCCCACCATTTTTATAGCTATCTTATCCAGCTGGATTACTGCACCATTAGATGGGGTGGGGTGGAATCTGAGCTTCTGACAAATGGACAAGGGCATGATGTTACCTGAAGCTCCAAAATCTTCTAGGAAATTATGTATGTTCTTTCCATGTATATTCAGGCCTAGTAAGAAGGGAGGATCCTCATTATTTCTGCGGAAGACAGCCGCATTAGCATCTTTGAATGAGACAGTCTTGGGTGGGTGGCTAATGGCTTCCGGGTTCACTAAGAGCTTTAGAAGAGACTTCTTTTGCTTGGGACAGTTTAATAAAACCTCCATCAAGGTCATGGAGGTAGTGGTCTACTCTAACACCTTCATAATATCGAATCTTCCCCCCAGGAATTGGGAATTCTCCTCCATGAGATCTTTTGCTTGGTTAGAGCTAGGACCTTTTGGAGGGACGGGTCGATCAGTTGTCTTATTCTGGGGAGGAGGAGTCCTTGATAGGAGGTGCGGTCGTGTAAGATGGTCCTTTACCAGCCTGGCTCTGAGTATTGTATGGAGTCTGCAGGTTAGTAAAGGTGTTGGCCTCGAAAGGTGGGATAGATTCATCAAAGAGTCCCTGCAATTCAGATTCTTCTTCATCTTCTTTGGATGTCTTGAAAAAGATGGTGTCATAGGTGAAGGCACTGTGGGTTGTTTTTTGGACAGGAGGCTCTGGAGGGGTAGTATCATGTGACTGCTGCTTGTCCAGCTGGGAGATCATGATGACTTTCTCTAAAGTGGCACAATTCACCTCATTTTGCAAACCTGTATCGTGCAATCTACACCAGTTAGTCATGGGCTGGAAGTCTGTGACTGGTGTGAAATGTGATGGTCCAAAACCATTTTGGTTGGTGTTATGGTTTGGAGGCGGGCCTCTGGTGTTTGTGTTATTATTCCATTGCTGTTGACTGGGCCGAGACCCGTTGTTGAAGTTTCTCCCTTTGACACTATTGTTTTGTTGGCCGGAGAAAATGTTTCCCCTCTGGGAATTCAAATTTTGGGGTGCGTAGGACCCTGCCTTTAATTGGCCCATGTCCATAGTCAAAGTGGAAAACATTCGCTGGAGGGATTCAACCTCGGCGGTCAACTGAGTGTTGGTGTCGTAATGTGATGGCTTTTGTTGTTGTTGGCTTCCTGGGAAGGCAGCAGTATTGGCCGGAGTCGAGGGCGGCAATCCTCGAGTCACAGACGATAGGAAGAATGGCACTCTGGATGGTTGTGTCTGAGTCTGTTATGTCTCCTGTGGCTGATTCCAAGGGAAGACTTCCAGACCCAGTGTCATTTGGGTCTGGGTTGGGTAAACATACCATGCCTATTGGTCTATCAAGGGTAGCGAAGGATTCATCACCATCGAGGGGGCACCCATTGCCAGATTAGGGTTGTATCCTCCAGCATACGCAGTTCCGCTGGGGATCACGTTAAAAAGCGTGCTTTGCCCAATCCCGCCTGGGGATTTGTTGAGACCATGGGACAGCTCTAGGGCCAGGTTGTAGACTTTTGCCAAGGTGTCCCGGTCACCCGCGGTGGTTGTTCTCCAAAGTAGAGTGGCAAAAAAAGGGTCCATCGCGTTAAGATAGGTTTGTATGGTTACTTCTGGGGATGGAATGAAAGGGCCCATGCATCGCTTCAGGGCACGCTGGAACCGATGGTTGAATATTGCAAGAGGTTCATTGGGTTCCTTCCTTATGGATATGAACTGGCTGTGGGACCAGGCTGGGTCCACATGCATGCGAAAGGCAGCCAGGAAAGCATCCTCCATATCTTGCCAAGTGTTTATGGAGTTGGCAGGCAAGTTAAGGTACCAGTTCAACTCGCTTTGTCCTAAAGACAAGGGAAACATCCGAGTCACAACATCTTCATGTTGGATCTTGTGTCGATTCATGGCATCTTTGTATGCCTGTAAGTGTTCTTCCATGGTCTGTGAGCCTAAGTGCTTGTATCATGGGCAGATCTTCTCTGGGTGAGAGGGTAAATCATTGGTTGCACCTGGAAAAGTGCCCATTGGGGACCCGGTGTTTCTAAAAAATGCAGCCATTGGGGGAACTGTATGTTGGGTAGTGTGGGCGCTGGTTCCCGGGATTGCCTGAGGAGTTTGAGTGTTCAGAGGTACGGTAGATCCCCAGACAATAGTGGCTGGTAGGACTTTCAAGGTCCGCTTCTTTTGAGCAGGAGGCTCGAGTTCAACAAATCTTTCGAGATTCGGGGTAGACCTAAGGATTCTTCCAAATTTAGCTAGAGAAAAAGACCCAATCCCATTGAAGGCTTGTCTCCTAAAACTACAACTCGGGGAACCCTCAGAAGGTGTAAAATAAGAATCTTGGGAGGGGGACGAGTTCATGCCCTCCTTCTAGCGCCAGTTTCTGTTGACGGGGTTTTGTTGACTGGGTCCGCCAACAGTCATAAGTTGGCCAGTTTCCCCAGAACCCGGTGACAACTTATGACTGTTGGCAGACCTGGTCAGCAAAACCCTGTCAACAGTGCCAAGACCAGATGACAAGAATTTCATCGATACAAAATGGATATTCAAGAATAAACTAAACAAGAATGGAGAAGTCACAAGGAACAAAGCAAGACTAGTATGCAAGGGGTATGTACAAGAGGAAGGTATCCAATATGGAGAAACCTTTGCACCCATTTCTAGGCTAGAAGGAGTAAGAATTCTACTTGCTTATGCTGCATACAAAGGATTTAAAGTATACCAAATGGATGTCAAGTCAACATTCCTAAATGGACTACTTGAAGAAGAGGTATACATTTAACAACCAGAAGGGTTTGTGGATCCAGACAAGTAGAACATGGTATGTAGACTTCACAAAGCCTTGTATGGATTAAAAAAATCTCCTAGAGCCTGGTATGAATGACTTCATTCCTATCTAATAAGTATTGGATTCATGAGGACTAGTGAAAACAGTAATCTTTATTTGAAAGAAGATACTAGTGCTAACACTTTGATTGCTGAAATATTTGTTGATGACATCATATTTAGAGGCAATGATATGCTATGAAAATCATTTGCCGATGAGATGAGCAAAGAATTTGAGATGTCTATGTTTGGAGAGATTAAGTTCTTTCTTGGTCTACAGATCATTCAACAAAGTGAAGGTATTTTCATTACATAGTCCAAATACATCAAAGAAGTTCTGAAAATATTTAAGATAGAAGATTCCAAACCTGTTGGAACACTAATGGCTACTAGATGCAAATTAACAAAGTAAGACAAGACAATAGAGGTAAATCAGACTCTATACAGATCAATGATAGGGAAACTCATGTATGTTGTACACACTAGACCAGATATTGCACATGCAGTAGGGATTGTTACTAGATTTTTTGCTAACCCCAGGGAATCACATATGATTGCTGTGAAAAGAATTTTAAGATATCTAAAGAATACTAAGGAATTTGGTTTATGGTATAGAAGAGAAGGTAAATTTGAACTAAAAGTGTTTACCGACGCCGATTGGGCTGGAAATCTTGATGACCGAAAGAGCACAACTGGGGGACCATTCTTTATGGGTGATTGACTTGTCACATGGATTAGCAAGAAGCAAGGATGCATCTCTCAGTCTACTACAAAAGAAGAATATGTTGTTGCTGTTGTAAACTGCTCAAATATTGCATGAATCAAATAGTTGTTGGAAGGTATGCATATGAAGATCATAGAACCAGTAGTTATTTATTGTGACAACACCAGTTCAATAAATATTTCCAAGAATCTATTCATGCATGCAAAAAATAAACACATTGCCATCAAGTATCATTACTTAAGAGAATAAGTTCAAGAAAGAGAAGTGATACTTGAATATGTGCAATCAAAAGAACAATTGGCTGATATCTTCACCAAGCCACTACCCAAGGATACATTTGAGTACCTGAGGAAAAGACTAGGGGTCAAACCCATGTCTAATAGTCAGTAAAAGGACTAAAAGCTGCATCAGCCATATATTATCAGAATATCATTCATGATTGATGCAAGAAGAAGCTGAACTTCAAAGCTACATCTATATACAGAAAGGTATATATCAGAAAGAGCACCAGAGAAAACTGTTATATTGATGATGGATAAGGGAAATTCAAGGAATATATTATGGATAGAAGATAGTGTTTGACAAGATGTCAGATATTTGTAAAAAAAATTTTTTTGGCATTAATGTCAAAGGGAGAGAATGTATTCATATTATCATCAGAAACTATTCATTATCAGATTACTCCAAACAGGGAGAGATCACATCCATAGGGAGAATATTTGTATAAAAGTTGCAAATACAAGACAGAGACTTCAAAGAAGAAAAGAAAAATTGACACCAACAGAGGTCACAACACATCAGAAGAAGAAACAGGGAAAGCTACAAGAATCAAATATAAGCTAATACAGAGCTTACCGGAGGTCAGACATTTTATCAGTTATCAAAATAAACTGTTTGGAAATTTGATGAATCTCAACAACTATATTTCATGTTGTATTAGAAATAGTATAGTGTGATAATATAGTATGTTGCCATCAATGCCAAAGGGAGAGATTGATGACATGTAACTGATTGAATGTTTGATAATGTTAAGTTGAAGATGATGTAAGATATTAAATCAGTTAATGGTTTGTATTGTCATTGATGTCAACTTGATATCATCTCTATGGTCATATACATAATGCAAAAGACTTTAGAGAATCAATGGAATAGAGGTTATGCTTTCAGCAATGCATAAAAGTCAAGTATTCACCAAGTGACAGACTACACCGGCGGAGTGCACATCATCGATAAAAATAGAGATAAAGTCACAGTGATGCCCGACGAGCAGAAGATAGTGTTTCTTGATGAAGCAGAATCAAAGGATGCTCGACGAGAAAGATCCTTTGATGCCCAACGGATGGAGATCACAAAGCTAACTGAAGTTGCACCGATGGAACTGGCAGTTGTCACTGGTGACGAACTGTAGAATTGATTGACAAAATAGAGAGATCAGAAAATGACAAAATATCTAGCTGGCAGAGCTTAAAGATAGACTTAACTAGTTGTTTTATTTGTTTTATTTGACCACAGTTAAGTAAGTGATTTAAAGATGATTTATACAGCTGGAAAGAAGATAACTACGAGATAAATTAGGAGTTAAATCCGTAAATCAATTTGGCTGGATTGTTTTTCACGCCAAGAATCAAGAATCAAGAACCAATAATTAAGGAATATCATGTCTATATTAGAGACAAGAATAATTCATTTCAAGGAGACACTCAGATACACGGGAGAGTGAATTGATAGAAGATGCTAAAGAGAAACTGGTGAAGGTAAAACTTCATACAGTCCTGATCAATCAAGCTAAGGTAGAGCTAAAGAATTCTACAGACACCGACACACAGTGAAGCACATCATCACAGAGAAGAAAGAGTTAAGTAAAAAGGAATAGAATTGATAAATTGATCAGAAAGGTATTGTACGTAAATAGATTTGAATATCTGCAATTCAAAGTTGCATTAGAAACAAGTCATTGTGTTTCAGTTTAACCATTGAAGCATTAAGTCTCTTAATAGAGTAGGACTTAATAGTCTTTTGTAATTGAGGTATATCCTAACAAATTACCAGAAGGTTGACTCATGATAGTAGCATTGGTCTTACCTAAATCCTATTGACAGTCTAAGAAGGAGGCTGATTCAAGGATGGTAGTAAGATTAGCATAAAGCCTATTGACAGTTGTAGACACCTAAAATTTACCAGGTATATCTCAAGCATTCCAAATTATAAATCTCAGCCAAATGCTTCATAATATCATCTCAATGCAAATCAAATGGACATTTATCAAATCAAAGGAACAAAATTCAAATCAAATTAAATGATTAAATAATCA
>MU223104.1:2502129-2512339 GCA_018584345.1 Thuja plicata
TACTTATGCTTACCAAGTTATCAAAGTTCACATGACACAACCTCTTATGCCATAACCAAACATCATTGTACTATGCAAACAAACATGTTTCTTCAGATAAATCCAGATAAAATAAGTTACCTTTGGTATGATCACCACTTCCAACTAATTCTCTAGTAGAATCATAGATCTTTACCTTCTTGTGATGGAATTCAACTTTGTAACCAGAAGTGTTCAACTGTGCAACACTCAAAAAATTATATTTAAGATCATCAACCCACTACACATCATCACATCTGATTTTGTCAGTTAGATTAATCAATCCATTACCTTTGATAAGACATGGTGAATCATTACCAAAATTTACATATCCTCCTTTACATTGGTTTAGTGTTTCAAACCTATCTTTGTCACTAGTCATATGATGGGAACAACCACTATCAATGATCCAAAAATCATTTTTACTCATATAAGAGATTAGTGTATTTTTCTCATCATCATTAGAATATTCTTTCATTGCAACATAAACAACTTCTATATGATTGTCATCAGAATTATCAGTGTCATTGTCAGAAGTTTCTTCAGCAATATAACAAGATTTCTTACCTTTGTCTTTGTAGTCCTTATATTTCCTGAAGTCTCGGTCATCCTTTCTGTCTTTTTCATTTTTTTCAGGACATCTAGCAGCTATATGACGAACTTTTTTGCATGAAAAAAAAATAATAGGAATTTTACCTTTGTATTTTCCTTTTCCTCTGGAAAGCCTTTTTGCCATAAGTGCTTCAAGTTCTTCAAGATCATCATCAGAAGTGTCACTATCACTATCCAAATGTTTCTTTCCTTTCTTAGATTTATTGAGAACCAACTGTGATCTAAAAGTAGAATCAATCCCTCGTGGATTATAGTTATCATAATTTGACATTTCAAATGCAGTGACTCTACCTATCAGATTTTCAAGATTCAGATTACTGTTAGGAGTACATCTCAATTATTGAATTGCAGAAACTCTAATAGCATATCCAGGAAGTAAATTTTGTAGTACTATTAGGGATTTTTCTTGTATGAATCACAGTTCTTGAAATAACTACTTGAACACCATGCCTTTTAATACTGATTCAGAGACAAGAAAAGCCTAATTGCTAAGGACTGGATAAGGTCCTTCTTCATTTTTGAGCTCCACATATACTCAGGCAGGCTTTACCTTTTATGATTGTTGTTTACACAGTATGTTATAGTGTGGACATTGATTTGCTATGTATCTTTGTTAAACCAACTTATAAATCACCTTGCAAATGACCAAGTATATTCAGAAGCAAGATTTAACCATACAGACTATGATTGTAAATATAACAAATACCATTGATACAAGGATTTTCATCCTTCTTCCTGTTCTTATAGGAGGGATAACCTAATGATTCACTCTCCAAGGAATCACTAAAATGGACACTGTCCTACTGATATAGGTCCTTACTGAGTTTAGTTTGTTTGTTCTTAGTAACAAGAGTATTTTGATTGAATTGGTTTTGATACCTTAAAATAACTTGGACAAAGATAGATTATCACATTAATTTCATGACCAATGCCTATCCTTTGGGCTACAGAGTCAAATAAGCTAAGATTTCATAGAAACCAAATACAACAGGTTGCCTTACAACCCACATGCAATTCAGATAAGTTGCCTTACAAGCTACCTTGTCACCTCAAAACTATTGTATCAAATCCTTAAACAAAGCAATATGCTCCCTTAAACTACTCACAAAACTTAGTTCTTTCCTTAAAAGAAACTTGCAAGCAATTAGATAGTTACCTAGTAACTAAAATGCTTCAGAATACCTTGTAAACTTAACATAAAAGAGAATACACAGAGAATAAAGAGACAACAATGGAAGAGAGTAAAATTGCATCGTATATTATTTATATGATCCAGCTTTTCATACATGAAAGATTATACAACTTCAAAGGATAGACAGAAGTTCAGAACATCTAAATTCTGCAATATATTATCTCTTTTCCAAAAAAATCCAACATCCAAGACCCTTTACAATTACAACTCTTCTGCTATATATAGGTTTTTGACTATCTTGGAATCCCTTAAGGATGCAACAAGCTTTGGATGGTCATAGAAAACCTAACCCTAAAGTTGCAAGAGAGACAAAAAGAAAGAGAGAGAAAGCGGTGGAATGACCAAGTCAAAAAGATATAACAAATATTTTTGGTTCTTCTCCCGATCTGGCGACTGCAATCAGATTTGCATAGAAGGTAGCTGGTAGTATTTATGTTGAGTCTAGATAGCTGTGCTTGCCTACTCACCTACATTCTCCTTTTACAATAATTGTCCCTCTTTTCTTGAATAGTGCAGTGCCAAGTGTTCACCTTACTCATCGTCCAAGATTTCTTCTTCTACTACTGGCTTCTTTTTCTTTGGTGTAGTCATCACTTACCAAGCTTTCACTTCATCGTCCGATGGCCACTTGAAATCTTGAGTACTTTTTACTTGCACCTTTTGTCTGTCCCATCTAGCATCAGTGATGTTTTTGACATCAAGTAGGAATTTGTTGATATCAGTCTCTACTTTGAAGACTTCATCCAGTATTTTATTGAATCCCTCTATATCAATATCTACTCCCAAAAGAAAAGCCTCATCACTAGGCATCTTGGTGTCAAACTCACTCTTCCAGGCATCTACAGCCTTTACTTGGTCATCATCTCCCCTTAAGGAAGGAATAAACTTATTAAAATCATTTGAAAAGAGGCTCAATTTAACCTCTATCTAATTTAGCTTTCCTTTAAAGAATGAGAGAGCAATATTGACTCTTTTGATCTCATCTCCCACTTCAGTTACTATTTCAGGAAAATTTGGTCTTATGGATTGTAAAGATAACAACTTCTAAAATAAATTTTCCCTAGCAGACCACTTAGTAAAGTAAGGGATTAGAATGGCAAGGTACCCCATTACCTCAGTATGCAAAGCTGGCAACTTATTGTATGTATTGACTACAACATCAGTTTTATCCTTTAGAATCTCAATTCTATGTTGTAGTATGCCTTTCAATGCCTTTAAAACAATTGCATTTCCCTTTTCTTCATCTACCTTTTGTTCCACAGCCTCTTCTGATTTAGGCTTATCTTCAATTTGCATTGGTGGTGGTTGTCCAGGTACATATACCACCTCAGGCTTTGTTTCTAATTCTTCTGTTAATGTCTTGATCAGCTGATCCCACTGGTACAATTGTATGTGGCACATATCCCTGTCCTTAGACAACGCACTTGTTTCTTCCAACAAAGTACTATACCTCTCAGACAATTATTTAGTCTTGTCTTCATTCAGGTGAGCCCAGTGTGTCATAATATGAGAAATTTTTAAGTCCCCTGTATTTTGTACAGACCACACCATTTGATTGCCCACCATATTTTCTTGGATATTTACTAATTGGGGCTTTTGGTCTTTTGGGATTAGGCTCCACATTACAAAAGCTTGAGATTTTGGGCTATACCCAAATCCTTTTATCATATCTCCCATCTGGACCTCACTAGCCATTTTGAGATCTCGCTGTTTCCTAATTTGGTCTATGATGAAGGCAGATGCCAAATCCCATCCCTCAGCCAATAATATTCTACTTCTCAGCACCATCTTCCTGGCATCCTTGGGTGAAATATCCTCATTTTCAGGGTCATAACTCTGTAAAGCCACTAGAGCTTCATTTTTTATTGTTTCTTTCCCATCCACAGTCAATTGGGATCTACGCTGCTTTGTTTTATGCCATCTCAGGAAGTCTTTAAACTCCTCTATTTTAACAAAGCTATCATCATCTAGAAATTTTTGTTGATGAAGCAATCTTTCATCAACACAGGCCTTGAGTGGTATCTCAACTTCATCTTCTAGGTCAGGCCATTGCTTCTTACCTTCCCTGATTACCTTTCTTAGGTTATGATCATATAACCTAGTGTCAGGTACTAAGGCCTTAGCCTTGTCTTTTTTCTTACTTTGTCCCTCCATTGAAGGCTGCCCTAATTCCAATTTCTTCCTTTTTGCAGCAGGCTCTTCTACATCATCAGGCTGAGTAGAAACTGTCAGATCTATAATGTGACCCTTTGCTCCCTACAATTGTGGGATCTCAATCATTTCTTGCTCTGAGGCTTGTTGTGGTGAAGGATACATGGTAGGACATGCATAGTCACTGTCACTACCACTATCATATTCTGACTCTGAATGTTCAGGTGTTTGAGCACCTTTCTTGTCAAGGACTGTATCCAGTTTCTCTACAAGCACATAATAGTTGTCTATCATGGCCTTAATTCTATCAACATATGGGAGATCAGGGTAAAAAACCCCGAAAGACAACCCATTTCTCTTTAGTTTCTTCTCCAGCTTCAGCAACTCCTGAATCCTCAGTCTTCTAATATGGATATCATCATCATCCAAGATTTTCCTTGTTGCATCTTCTTCAATACACTCACAGTGGACATTTGTATTGCGGATGGTTGGAGTATACAATTTCCTAACCCCTGCCATGAAGCCTTCTGGATCAATATATCTATAAGGGGCTGCCCCCATCCTGTATTTCTCCAACCATTGACCCACTGCATCAATGACATTCTTGCCAATTGTAAAGTTGAAAATCTTGAATTACCTAGGGGTTATAGTCCCCTTCTTGTGTGGTGCAAAGTGCTTGTTATCTGTTAATAATAACTGCCATATGAATTCCATTGCAGCCACTCTTGCAGGCACATGATATGGTAAGAAATGAGGTGGGTGAATACACCCATATACTCTGATAATGGTATAAGTCTCCTCCAAGAAGAAAACACCCCAATTACATTTTCCAGGCCAATTATCTGTATAGTCACAGGGCCTGAGCAGTTGTCTGATCTTCAATGGGACTCTTGTCCTGCTTGTTCCCAAACTTTGCACCATTGGATACACAATCCAATTCTAAAAAGCATAGTAGTCACACTCCCTAGAAGTGTAATTCCAAACCCTGACTCAAAATTGGATGGGATTTGGTGCTGACTGGTAAAACCTTTGAGGATTTAAGTTATAGACATCCATGATTACAAAATTGAAGAACAAAAGGAGATGCATAAGGACTGAGTAATGCAAAAATTTAGGGTCCTTCTCCTTTGGATTCTTTAGTCTTTTCTGGGTTGCAATGAAACCCTCATGCATTTCATCAATTATGTGCTGTATGTAATCATGACCAGTGCTTGAATGCACCTCTTGTAAGTCTAGCACCATCATCAAGATGCCAACATTGATTTTTTCTGCATCTCCATCTCTTCCTAGCACTCTACACAGAGCATAAGAGATATACTTGATGTAGAAGTGTAGATCCTTATAATAATATAGATTTGGCTCAGCCATAGGATCTAAGTACTTTTTCACTTCTTTCAACATGTGTTTCTGCAATAAGCCTTTAGCAATACCAGGCTTCGAACTATACCTCTTCTCCTGCTTTGTCATGTCAATTTTAGTAGACATGGTGCTAAATAAGCCAAAAGCCTGCATGAATGAGTTCCTATTCAAAATTAAAAGGGCAGTGCCATCATCCCTTTTGATGGTCTTTGTCAAAACATCATAGTGATTGGCTAGGTCTAAGAATAGGTCTACATCTAGGAAGACATCAGGAACAAGTAACCTAGCCAAACCACAGGTCCAAGGGTTTGATACTGGGATGGGCTTATCAGAATTTTTAGAGAAAAAATTGAAAAGGGAGAAACCTATTGTGCTTGGAGTCACAGCATCTTGAATGTCCTTGTACTCATCAAGGATAACATTAGCATTAGCCTTCTTATTCTGCGTTGAACCAGGCAGGAGACGGAGGAATTCATCAGAAAAACTTGCCTTTCCTTTCTGTTCCTCTTCACTTCCTCCACTTGTCGAAGCAACACTCATAGCCCCGCTCATACTTGAAACACCCTAAATCTCTTACTCCTTACTGATATTGAAACAAATCTATCTCAGAGATCAACTGACCATCCTGTGCACAATTTCTTAAAATTTAGAACTCTTTGATCAACTTTGGAAACACTGCAAACTGAGCAAAATATCTCTTTTTTTTGAAAACTTAGCAACTTGGGCTCTGAAAATTGAAAGCATGGTGAATGAAAATGAATGCACCATCAACTCATTATAGCCATGATTCAAGGTATGTAGCTCATAATTAGAAAACATCAGTTCTGTCTTAAATTTGACATACTGTGAACTTGAACAAAAACCTAGCCGTAGTTGCATGAAGTTGACAGGAAATCAAATTTTCAAAAATGAATCCTCAGAATAATCATACAATATTTAAAAGAGCTGATATGTCACATTATGATTTGTTTACTGTCTTACATCTCAGCTACTCTTTTTGCACAGTAATCAAAATGCAAGCCTGTGATTGGTTACCGAGCGATTCATATTGTCACATCAAAAACTGCAGCCATTTTTTAGATTTTGGGAATCAGGCAACTGTGCGATTGCATAAAGTCTCTTTGTCGTGGGTCTATGTCACTAACCCATGGTTGATCTTGAGACATAGCGACAATGCATTTTCTTACCTTTGGCTGACTCGAGTCAAGATCTGGCGATCACGCGACCCAATTGAAATGATAGTCGCGCACGGTTAACATTAACTGATTATCCTTTCTGAGACCTTGTGACTAGCCATTGCCCTTAACTTCTTACCTTTCTCTGCTATTCGCTGAGTGTTCCTATTTCATGGCAAGACTATGCGACCACACCTAGTCGCCTGATTGTAGGATACAAGTCCTGAATATTTAATTTTACCATAACAGGTTATATGCGCCCCTTTTCCACTTCTGACGACTACGCGACATACCTTAATCGCCAAGTCGGGAGGAATTTTCCCTTTGGGATCTTTTCTTCTCAGACTACGCGACCACCGTTAGATCCTCAGATTTCTCTATCCTACAGCTATCACTTAATAGCCGAATGTTTGTATATACCCTTAAATTTTTCTCAGACACCGCGACTGAAGGGAAAGCACTTAGTCTCGTTTTTACTGAGTCCATTTTCTATTTTTGGTGACCATGCGATAGAACCTTAACATCCACTCACCTTATGACACATGTCACCCAGTCATTTGTTAACTTTCTTTACAATGGAAAACTGAGTCATCATCCTGTTCTGGCGACATCCCGACTATGCGTTATTGTAAACCTCAGACGGTCAGTCACGAAGTCTCGGTCAAAATTTCTTAATCATTGTTCCATCTTGAGACCTCGCGACTAAAGGCCTTGATTAACCTTTTAACTTTGGATTCATTTGGCGATAAAGCAACATGAAGTAATCACGAAGTCTGGAGATGTTTTGATAACTATTGAGAATTTCCTGTGATTACCTAATGAAGCAGTGGGTCCCTTCTGCATAAAGCTTATGATATAATTATCTTGCGATTACCTGACATGAAGAAATTGCTGAGTCTCAGAATGCCAAAGGAATATACTGAAGTTAAAAGAGACCACGCGACCAAAGGAAAATGCAAAGTTGGGAAGACTTATGGAATATTCGTTTGGAATAACGTGACGAGGCGACTTTATTAAAACACATGACTTAAGTGGATAGAAAAAGTAACACCGAAATAGAAGCACCATGACCTAGGGTTTATTTCTAACGTTAAACACTTGGAAAGCCTAGGGTTTTCATGGTTTTGCAAATTAAGTTAGGTTTAGACTTGAAAACCTGAAAACTTGACACAGGTAAGGCCACAAGGGATGAGAGACAGCTGACTTGAATACATCATATCACAGAGAAAAAGATAGGGAACCAGGAAAACTGCTAAAATAAGAAATACAACAAATAGTGGCTCTAATGTGGATTGGCTAAACAAAGTTTATGACAAAGAACCACAGAATCTCTGGTTGCAGACCACCTTTACAACGGAGCAAAACCCTAAAATAGGAAGGGAAATATATACAGAACTTACAAACAAGGGACATGGAAAAGAACATATAATACATACTTACTTGCACTTTGAACCTCTACTCAAAGAAAGGCTTCAAAAATTGCCCATGCACAGGCAATTCAAAAAGATCTCCTTCCATATTCTTCAACAAATATGAGTCCTTGCCAAATTTTTCTACAACAATGAATGGTCCCAACCATAAAGACTAAAACTTCTTATGCTTACCCTTGTCCTCTAACCTTGCATTCCATTGGAGAACTAAATCATCAATTTGGAATTTTCTCTCAGTAGCCCTCCTATCAAATAGATATTTCATTTTTTGTTGTAGCTTCACATTTTCTCTCTGACTATTTCTCCTCATTTCATCTAATTCATTCAACTACATCATTATGTTTTGCATATTGTCAGAGACATCTAAATGTTCCTCTTGTATGAATTGGAAAATGGGTAATAAATTGTTAATAGGAAATCTCTCTTGTACACCATATACTAACTCAAAAGGAGATTGACCAGTTGCCTTCTTAAGTGTAACCCTATCAGCCCAAAGAGCTAATCTCAATTTTGTATGCCAAGTCCTTTTATTTTGTTCCAGAGTCCTCTTTAATATTTTTAATATGCTTTTATTTCTAGACTTAGCTTGTCCATTGGCCTGTGGGTGATATGGGGATGAATATGATATTGTAATCCCATACCTCTCACAGAAACTTGTCATTTCTTCTGATCTAAAACTCATAGCATTGTCCATTATTAATTTATTAGGCACCCCAAATCTGGTCAAAATGTTTTCTAATAGAAATTCAGTAACCACCTTACTTGTTTCTTTCCTTGTAGGGATAGCCTCAATCTATTTAGTAAAATAATCTATGGCAACTAAAATCCAACTATGTCCTGCACTGGATTTTTCTTGAAATTCACCAATAAAATCAATGCCCCATACAACAAAAGGAGCTTCAGTACTTACCGGGTTGAGCAATAGAGCACCTACAAATTTCAATCTATTGGAGAACCTCTGACATGGCTCATATTTCCTAACATGTGCATAAGTATCTTTAAACAGAGTAGGCCAATAATATCCTGCCCTCAAAATTTTATGGGCAGTGGTCTTAGCAGAAAAGTGACCTCCACACTCTCCTTCATGCATCTCAATTAGAACTTTCTCAGCTTGATATTTGTCAAGACACATTAATAGTACACCATTTTTATCTTTCCAAAATAAATCTCCTTGAATCAAAAGATATCTTTGAGCTTGTAATTTCAAACTTCTCTTTTGGTTATCAGACAAATAATCAGGACACTTAGCATTTTTGAGAAAGAAGACAATATGTAATATGGTTGTCTTTCTATACTAGTAATGGCTTGGTCATTTGCTTCTTTCTGATTTGATTGCACTAAATCCAAGTTCTCCTCTATCATAAGTTTGGCCAAGCCTTGACCTCTTACAAATTTGGTGATATTGATTTCCAGATTGAACTCTTGAATCCTTGTAATCCATTTGCATCTCTTACCAGTGACCTCTGAATGTGGAACATAGGCCTGCACCTTGCCACACACCAAATAGGGCCTAAAAGAATTCACAGCCTTTACCAATGCATAGGCCTACTTTTCCATTATTTCATAGTTAAGTTTTGCAGCTTGCAATGATTTACTATAAAAGGCTATGGGATGTTCAAATCCTTGCTCATCTTTCTGAAGCAAAATTGCAGCAATTGTGTGAAATGATGCAAATAAAAACAAGGAGAAAGGTTTAGTGTAATCTGGTGATTTCAACACTAGATTTTCCTGCACTACCCTCTTTATCCTTTCAAAAGCTTGTTGGGCTTCATCATTCCAAATAAACTTAGTATCCTTTTTCAGTAATTTCACAATGGGCTTCACAATTTCAGCGAAATTGACTACAAATCTTCTGACAAAGTTAATCTTTCCTAAGAAAGATTGTACACTCTTTAAGTTTTTTGGGGTAGTTACCTTCTGGATTTCTTCTACCCTCTTAGGGTCTATTCTTACCCCTTCCTTGGACACTATATGTCCAAGCAAATTTCCCTCTTTAACTGCAAAGTGACATTTCTTAGGGTTTAATGAAACACCATACTCTAATGCTTTATTAAAAATCCTACCCAAATGATCACAATGATCATTAGCCCTCTTAGAATATGTAGTTAAATCATCTTGGTAGACAACCATGAATAAATCAATAAAATCCTTGAAAGCAACATCCATGGCTCTCTGAAAAGTTGCACCTGCATTTATCAAACCAAAAGGCATTCTGATATAAACATATGTTCCCCAAGGAGTAGTAAATGCAGTTTTATATTGCTCTGACTCTT
>MU223104.1:2532193-2554037 GCA_018584345.1 Thuja plicata
CCTCAATCAACAGAATTTAACCATGCAAAATGAGAAAAACAATTGAAAATATAGACTATGAATCAAATAAGGAAGCATGCACATCAAACTATCACTTTGAAGAAGTTCTATTGGTTTATCTGAGGGAATAATCATAAAATGATAATGAAACTATTACATATGTGAAAGAAAAAAGACTTATCTTTATTAATTTTGATAAAATAGTACATCCAAGTCCATGTTATACTTGTTGATTAAAAACTATTCAAATATGTGAAATTGTATTATATTGTATTCTCTTTTATTTACATTTTAAATTATGTGTATATATATGTGTGTGTGTGTGTGTGTGTGTGTGTGTGGCTTTCACACCTCTTTAGGGTGAAAAGACACAATTCTTATTACAAATTATTTTGAAAAGACAATAAAATAACTAAAAATAACTACCTAAATTTCGGATTTGGCTTTGGTTGAAAATCCAAAACACTTTGTGAAAAGATAATATTTCTCCTGGAGATAGGAAATTTGATTTTCCAAACTGGGTCATTTTTAGATTTTTAAAATTTGACCATCTTTATCCTTTGTCGAAATCATCTTTGTAGCAGGTCTAAATTCCAGCATTTTTTGAAGGCTTCGATTAGTTAGTTTTATTTATTTGTGTCATAAAGCTTCCTTCCTTTGATATTTTTTAGTATTGAGAAACATGCTTCTTGATAATGGATTGGGACTTCTCAATTATCAAAATTTAGGGTACCACCAGGAAGGATGTATATAAGTGTTATATGTATTAATTTTAAACCACCCTAGTCTTTTTTACGCACATTAGGGAAAGAGAAAGAGAGATTCCCAAATATAACCTTCAAGAGAACCCAAATTAGATTAGTACAAAACAAATGGATGTATAGGTACTAATACAAAATTCAGGTCCTTTCAATGGTGAAAATATAAAAGATATATTTTATTTTTTACTTTCCCTTTTTTGTTTGTTGATTGATATTGATTAATGCCAATTGAGATTGTTTGTGTTTGATTAAATGACCTAAGGCTAGTTGATTGATTAAATGCAATGCACGTATAGTAGAAGCACATGTGACAATGAAGCATATAAAAATACCTAATATTATATCTCAGAGTAAGTGCTATGAAATGAAAAATAGGAACTTGGAATCACCTTGAGGGCTAGTAGAGGTCCAAGATCAAATATGAAAAATGGAGTATCAGGCTGCAACATAAACTGAAACCACACTGGATCTGAAACCTACAAGTTGAAATCTAACAACTGTGGAAATTTGAAGGTCCCAGGAGTAGGTTGACTTGGAGGGTACTTGTTTGACTTACGTACATGTCAAGGTTGACTTGTACCTACTTTTATACACTAAATTTTTCACCCTGCTAAGCACTTGATTCTAACAATCTAGTATAACATGGGAATCACTTCTAGGTTGTGGGACCTCTACTAACTAAAGTGAGCCCTCTAGGTTATAGGCTGGTTCCTTTTAGATAATCACCTTATTTTATCTTTTAACATGAAAAGTAAACTTGGAAGGAAAAGGGATAGAAGGATAACTAAAGGGAAATGACTGTAAAGCAAATTTAACCTCCTAGGTGATGCACCAAAAGTAACATGAATCACAATATAGTGACCAAAACTAGCATGAAATCCTAAATCTAGCATAACACAACTTCCTAAATAGGCATGCATAAGTATTTAATAGAGAGGTCTGAAATGAAAAGAGGCTATTTAGGGAAAGAGAAGATTTCACAAACAATAGCATATTCAACAGAATAGACACAGACTATGACATGCAAACAGACATTCACTCCAGAAAATAGGCACATAAATGAGACAAAATGACATGGGACTGAACAATATCCACAAGATCATCTAGATTGAATAATTCAAAATAGTGCATAGAGATGCAGGAAGAAAGAGGGCTCAAGAACTCCAAGATTTCTCTAATATTAGCTAATATATTATAACTCAGATAAGAGAAATACAGACAAGAAAGCCCAGGGATAGAGAAAATATCACTAATAGCCTTTGCATAATCTGGAAATCAATGAGAAGTTAAAAACATATGAAAACCTAGGGGTAGAGAAGATTCCATAGAAATTCTTACATAAGCTAAAAAAACTCTAGCTAAAAAAGCTTCTAAAACTACTTATATACAACCTCCCCTTGCACCCTGACTTAGGAGTCAATCCATCGATCAATTAGGGTAGAATTAGGGTTACAATATATATATTCAATAATCAATGTAGAAACCCTAAAATAGTCAATTATTCTCATCAATGCGCTTGGAAAATACCTCAAAAGATCAAATATATCTTTGAAAGTCACACCCATCACCATTGATTCAAGCAGAGAAGTTGGCTGATCCATCTAATCTATCTCCAACTTGAAATACCATGCCACCACCATGAAACCTTGAGAACAACATTTAAATATATTAATTCAAACACAAATGGTCATAAGTGGCGCAGAATGCTCGATCAACAGCTCAGATTTGGAGCTATACCATCTTTTAAATATGACCGTCGATCTACGTCAAGATACCCGCGAGCAATACAAGATCGGATCTTCCAAGCAACATGGAGTCACAATGCTTTGAAGATTAACTATCTAAACCTTGGTGATCAAGGGATCACACAAACCATTGGATCTTTATTACTTGCTATGTATTTACTGCCCTTTTCAACATGGGACCCATGAAATAATTTTTTCCACATGTCATCATAGCTTGATGCCTTAAATAGTAGATGTCGAGCATCTTGTCTTCAAGGAAATACGCTATCTGTTTGATCAAATAAGACTTGATCAGTCTTTACTTTACCTTTGTCTGACTAGCCCAGCTCCACCATGAACACGTGTCTTCAAGGTGTAATGCCTCAATGGTTAGATCTTGAGCACTTTGGCATCAAGGCTTTATGCCTACCGCTAGATTAAAAGAAACTTGCTTGAAGATTACCTTACCATAGATGGGTTGAAGCTCTGACAACTTTCCATGCATCGATAAGGCATAATGCCTTGATCATTAGATTTTGATCAAATTTTCTTTAAGCCTTTACGCCAACCGTCTGATCAAGCTAAAATTGATCAATCTTTAATTTATTCCTTCCAACTTAAGCCTGGCCCTCCAGGGACACATATCATTTAGGCTTAATGGCTTGATGGATATATTTCAAGCACTTTGGCATTAAGGCTTTACACTGATCATCTGATCAAACTGAACTTGATCGGTCTTTACTTTACCAAAGACCCTGCATAAAGCTGACCCCACAATGGATTAATGGCTTAATGAAGAGATCTTGAACAATTTGTCTTTAAGCCATAACACCAAACACATGATCAAAAGAAACTTGATCGATATTTAACCTATCTCTAACCTCAGTTGGCCCCCACTAGGAACATGTGGCATCTTGTCACACACTCTCCACCCCTGAAATAATATACCTTGATTCTAGGAAAGTGAATGACAACTGTTGATATTCATCTTTGCTTTCAATCACATACTCACATCACCTTTCTAACTTGATGTTTAACTTGTGCGAGTGAGAGATGACCACACATAACCTACAACACAGACCGTGTTGCACACTCACACAACAAAAGATGCTAAGTGGTTTAGCTCAATGAGTGAGTGATAAGCATTAAATCTACTTTACTCGCACAGTCACAGATTGAAAACCTTAAGGTAAAATCACATCACAAGTGAGTGATAAACATTTCTGATAAAAATGTCGATCACTCGTACAGTCAAGATAACATGCCACAAGACCATCATGACTGCATGACGACATGATAATTCATTCACTCACTCACTCACAGAGTTAAATGATTGTTTAAGAAATATAGCGCATCTACGCGACTAAGTATAAAAGGTGACCATTGTGGGAAACTTAAAACACATGAAGAATTGAAACCTCAAGTGGTGAAAAAGGTAATTAAAGATTAGAATAGGCCACCAAAGGACTAGGGTTTAAGAGATTACATAGGGTTTCTACATTTAGGTCTTAAATACATGAACCAGGGGTAAAACTAGTGACGTATAAATATGTAGAAAGAAAGATAAGGACTACAGAATGGTGTAGAATTCACAAAAGCGGGGCTCTACCCTTATGGGAGCCTCATTTTCTCCACTTGTAGCCAAAATTTCATAGGATGTGAAATTTGGGTAACATTTTTGGTGATTTCTACTAAATTTGAGCCTGCTAGACATATAAAACTAGTGGCCTTATGGCATTCCATTGGGCATAGTAGTCTACATTAAGCACAAAAAGACACTTGGAAGGTAGGAGGATTGAAACTAGGAGAAGAAACTAAAAGTAAAACTAGAGAAAGAACTATACAAGCAGAAGAAAGCTAACTATGCAAAGCACTTTGAGGAAAGCAGGAAAAACTAACCTAGAAAGCAGAAAGAAAGCGGGAAACTTAATTACAAAGCTGGACAAACCTCAAAACAAGGATTTAGGTGAAATCCATTGACAAAAATTAGCAAGGCTTATCCTTCAATATTTGATAGCTAAAAAGCATTATGTTCCTTACACTCAGTGATCACAAATGGACCTCCCTAAAAGGAGTCAAAATTGGTATGCCTGCCAGACTTGGATCTAAATTCAGCCCATTTGAGGACTATATCCCCAACATTGAAGTTCCTTGATCTGGCTCTCCTATCAAAGCTCTTATTTATTTGCATCTATTGGAACTCCATATTATACATGGACTTGTCTCTTTTTTCTTCCAACTCCATGAGCTAAGCATACCCTACATGCAGAGGGTCTCCTTCTTCAAAGAGGACAAGTTGGGTAGCAAGGTCTAAAGCTGGTAATTCAATTGAAATGGACAATTTAGCTTCCCTGCCGTAGAATAACATGGATGGAGAGTTCCCAATAATATTCTTGGGAGTGATCCTATCTAAACATAAGGTAGACTTCAGTTTAGAGTGCCAATCAATTTGATTTTCTTGCAGAGTCTTTTTGATTATCCTGATTAGGTTCTTGTTTGTAGACTCTGCTAAACCAATACCCTGAGGGTAATAATTGGAGCTTGTGTTCAAGTAAACACCATGTTTATTTGCCCATTTAGTGACCCTTAAGCCTATGAAAGAAAGTTCATTATCTAATATAATAGAGTCTAGGGTGCCAAACCTATGAATTATGTCATCATAAAAGCCCAAGACAACACTCTCATTTGCTTCCTTTAATGTGATAGCCTTAGTCCATCTAGTGAAATAATCAGTTGCACTGATTATCCACTTATGGCCTGCACTAGATGGGGGGTTAATTAGGCCTATGAAGTCAATGCCCCACTTCATAAAAGGTTGGTCTATCCTGATTGGTTGGAGGGGTAGAGCTGCAAGCCTTTCCTTACCTGCAAACATGGAACATTTCATACATTTTCTTACATGATCATGACTATCCTTAAAGATATATGGCCAATAGTATCCAACCCTCATGATCTTGAAAGAAATAGTCCTAGGAGAGAAATGACCTCTAGAAGGTCCATCGTGAAATTTGTGTAGGACACCTACTACATGTTCTGAATCAATGCATCTTAAAAGAACAATATTATGATCCTTTCTAAAAAGGATCTCATCAATCAACACAAAGGGGATAGATTGAAATCTATAATACCTTCCTTTTTTTTAATTCAAATTTGTAGGGCACTCTCCTGTATTTAAAAAATGAACCATGTTAGGCAACCAACCTTCTTCCTTGGTGTGTTCTTCTGTTGAATGCACAACTAAGGAAGCATTCATTTGCTCTTGGCCTTTTGGAGTTTCATCCTTAGTCAATTGTTCACACAGACCTCTTCCTCTAAATAGCTTGGTCACTTGGATAACAATGTCATATTCCATGACTCTGGTGATCCAACCATCTCTTTTCTCATTTAGGTCCTTAGAAAATGGAAATTCCTTGACACTCAGATGAGTGAATCTCAATTGTACCTTATTGTGGGTTAGTAAATGTCTTAATTTCTTAAGGCTCTTTACCATAGAAAGTACATGTTTATCTACAAAAGATTACATTTATTCATATTCTTCCAAACCTTTTCTAAAGAAAGAAATAGGTTGCTCCAATCCTTCAGACTTCTATTGAGTTAACATTGCAGATATGGCATCAGAGCCTCCATAAGCATATAGAATGAAGTCTTTTCTGACTTCAAGATTTAGCAAGCCACAAGCCTCTGTTAGAGCCTCTTTTATGGCTTGAAAACTGGCCTTTCCTTCTTTTCTCCAACAGAAGACTAAAATCTTCTTCAACATAGTTGTTAAAGGTTTCAAAAGATCTACAATGCTAGGCAAAAAATGCCTAACAAAGTTAATCCTTCCTATGAAGGATTGAAGAATCTTCTTTTTATGTGGTAGGGGTAGCTCTAGAATAGCTGCAATCCTCTCAAGGTCCACTGTAATACCTTTTTTGGACAAAATATATCCCAAAATTTTCCCTTCATGGACTGCAAACACACATTTCTTGGGATTGAGGGAGATCCCAAACTCCCTACACCTTTGAAATATTTTACTTAGATGTTTGATGTGGTCTACTACATGCTTAGAATAGATTGTGATATCATCTAAGTAGACCAGTAAAAACTTGTACATGAGGCTTTTAAATTCCATATCCATAGCCTTTTGAAAAGTAGCACCCGCATTTGACAAACCAAAATACATCTTCTAATAAGCCATGGCTCCCCACTTGGTTGTAAATGCAGTCTTATATTGATCCTCCTTATTAACTAGGATCTTCTTATATCCTAAGTAGCCAACCAGTAATGAGAAGCATTCTAATCCAGAGGCACATTCTAGAATCTAATCCATAAATGGTAATGAATAGCGATATTTTGGAGATGCCCTATTAAGGTCCCTAAAATCAACACATAGCCTCAATTCCCAAATCTATTTCCTAACAGGAACAAGGTTGGATACCCAACTAGTATGCTTTATGGGGTAAATGATTTCACTCTCTATTAACTCGAGAACCTCCTTGTGCATAAGTGACTCTAGTTTGGTGTTGACATGCCTTTGCTTCTGTCTGAATGGCTTAGCATTTGTCTCTAATTCAATGGTATGTTGAGAAAGTGCTGGATTGAAGCCCTTGAGGTCTTCATATTTCTAGGAAAAGATATCACTGAATTCTTGAAATAATTGAGTGTAATCTTGTCTCTTTGAATCGGTGTTCACTTTTCCAAAGTTTAGGCTTTTCCCTGGCTCTAGCTCTAAATTAGGATAGTGTTCTTGCTGAACTACCAAGATAGTCTTATTCCTTTTTTCTTGGTCATCTTTGTTGAAAATAGATTCCAGGATGACAAGGCCTTTAGGAATCTTATTTGATTTAAGTTGTACCACTTGGTCATCATAGTTCTACATTAGTCTATCTTGATTGCGCTATGAAAATACATCCTCTTCAAACAAGAATTACATAATTTTCTCATCTTTATCAAACACTTTCCAATTAACATCATTATCAGGGATGGAAGGCCTGGAAATAATATTAACATGTTGTTGATTCTTCCTTACTAAAATGTCGTTAGGGATATCAAATTGGGATCCAACAACAACTAATCTATCTGCATTCTGATTTAGTTTTCTAGGGATAGAAATGATGTTCAAAGCATATAAATCTTCTATAGCATCCCAAACCCTATGCTTGTAAGCTTTCATTGTATCATTCTTGGTAGCACTTATCCCTCTTACCTAGATGACAACTAATTCACTGTCACCATATAATTTTAGGGCTATAATCCCTCTCTTTCTAGCCACTCCAATCCATTCGCCAGACTCTCATATTCAGCAGTAATGCTTGTGCAATAAAAACTGAATCTAAAAGCTGTATAATACTTCTTCCTTTTGGTGAGACTTAAATTTCACCACCACCAGAGCCATGTGTAATTATAGCACCATCAAAGAATAGTCTCCAAACTTTATTGCTCTATTCTTCTAATTCCTCAGTGTCTTCCTTGAAAAGATTTGGATTTATGAATCCATCCTCTTGTATCAAATAGATTCCCAAACCAGCATCCCAAATAACATTGGCTTGGGCCTCTAAAGCTCTTTCTGATTCCAATTCATCTAGATAGATATCTGGGATGTTTTCTATCTTAGTATTTGTTTCTCTGATGATTGTAAAATCATTACTATCAACTGCAAGACAACTTACATTGAATACATTGGACACATAAGGCTCTATATGATGTATTTCCAATGATTCAGACTTGATAGTAACCTTGGTTCCATACCTAGTATGGAAACAAATGTGAGATCAGTCAGAACAAAGATAGCCTCCTATCTTGGCTGTGAATTCTCTTGATAGACATATGGAAAAGAGAGCAGGGAGATCTATGATGTAGATGTCAAGTAAGATAGAGAAATTAGGGCTTGCATGAAGGATCAAGCTTGTATCCTTGGCCACACCTACTATGTTTACTAAGGAACTCTCAAGCTATGTTACATTCTTTTGGAATGGTTCATATTTAAGCCCCAATTGGTCAACTACATTCTTGGGCATGACTGAACTAGTAGCCCCACTATCTACCATACAATTATGTACTAAAGAATTTCCAATAATTAATGATACATAAAAGGGAGGTGGTTTTAGGTTCATACCTTGAATGACATCTTATTTGGTGTTACTTCTCGAAATATTCTTCTCTTGGTCAAGGTTGACCAATACTAGCTTAGCAACATCATTTTTGGGTTGTTGCACCATTGCCACTTCACCCATAGCCTTCTTCAAGACCTCAGGCTGCCCTGGAATAGCCAAGGAGTTCCACATAGACATACTCACATTCATCTTCTTCATATTGTCTACAATATTGAAGGGCACTACTGTGTATATTGTTTGGTGTGATTTCACTATCTTGGGATCAACCTCCTTGGGAGATTGATTCTCCTTGACTGGAATGGTGGGAGCCTTCTTTACTATGGTAGGAATAGATGGATGTGATGAATCTACAGATGTAGTGGATTTTCCTCCATCTTCCACTCACTCCATGTCTTGGGATCTTATTTTTGATGTAGTATTGGATGCAATTGAAGATCCACCATTTAATCCATTAAAATATCTCTTCCCAATTAAAGAGAGCAACCTCATCAGGTTGTGCATCCTGCTGGGGAACTGATCCACTAGAAGATGCTTCTGATTGGGTGTTTAAGGCATGTTGTGCCATGAGTTCTTGATTCATCCACCCATTTGAGTACATATCCTATTTGTGAGGTTGGTTGCAAGGAAAACACCACTCATTTTCTGACGCAAAATTATTCTGACTTGGAACCATCTCCCTAGTTGGATTTGCAGACTTAAGAGGTGAAGAATTATAAGGTTGGAATGGACTCTAATTAAAGTTCTACCTTTGACCTTGATAATTCCCTTGATGTGGTGGTCTATTCTACTGATAGGATTGACCCTGATTTTGATATTGTTGGTTAGGACCTTGGTTTTTTTGTTGAAAGGGTGGCCTACTTCCTTGATTATAATTTTTAATACTAGTCAACTCATTACTCATTGTCTGTAATAAATTATTTATTTCTTGTTGACTGCTTCTCAATTCAAGTAGTTCTTGAGAAGGGCTTGCTTTGGATTCCTCATAGCCAGTACTTGCTTGAGGTGATATCACAGTGGGTATGGGAGTGTATGGAGGGATGCTCAAGGTCATGTTGGGTTGAATATCAGGGAAGATAGGCATGGGTGGTCTTGGGGCTATCATACCAGCCTAAATCAAACAATTTTCTACTTTGACAACTATGTCAAAAGCCTAAGGTAATGAAGTACCTCCCATGGATTGGATCATGACAGATATATTTCTATTAAAAATTTTCAAGAAATAAACAAAAACATGATATTATGAAGGCCTCACTAAAATAGGAATCATCCATGTCTTGAGAAATCTATTATTAAAGTCTGTCATCTACTCTTGAGGAGATCACTTTATAGTTGTGAGTTACTCAACCAAAGATAGATGGTATGATTTATCATCAAAATATTTGCTAAGGGATTCTCCTATTCTGTCCCAAGAATCAATAGAGCCAACTGCAAGAGTCCTAAACCACTATGGGGCCTTGCCTTTAAAAGAATTTTCCAACAACTTAATAGCCACATCTTCTTCAGTGATATGATGAACATTACAGATTGTAGCCACATCTCTTATGTCTTCACAAGCTGTTGTCTGGCTTTCACCTGTGAAATTAAGAAAACTCTTTGGTGCTACTAAGGGTACATCATGGTGCTAAGAAAAATTCAATGGTCTACCCTGATTAAAGGGTATAAATGAAAACTATCTCGCCATAGTAGGAACTATGATTTGTTGAAAAACAACTATGTGGGTTGTATTTGAACCAGAGAGTGGAGTTGAGTCTTCTATAAATTCTATGTTTAAATATCTTCCCCTCCTTCTAAAAAGGAAAAGCAAGGGTCTCTCCCCTGAAACAAGTGGTGTAGACTATACTCTCCTTGTAGGGGATGTCCTTTGATAGGTTCTCCTTTTTATTTTTGTTGGAGGTAGCTGCAAAAATTTTGAAGGCTTTGAACTTCTTGTTTCTATCCTTATCATAAACTTGAATATGACTAGATTTTTTTTTTACACCAATGGAGTCACCAGACATGCTTTGAAGAGAAACCTCTTTAGGACAGTACTATGTAATCAGCATATCAGAGAATAAATAGTCTTGAAAGATGAACTTCTTTTGTGGTCCCATCGGGCGTGCCAGAATTGTTATACAATAAATTTTGCACCTAGCCAAGCGCTTGAGCCTAACAATCTACTATAACATGGGAATCACATCTAGGTTGTGGGACCTCTACTAACTAAAGTGAAGCCTATGGATTCTAGGCCAGTTCCTCTTGGATAATCACCTTATTTTGTCTTTAAACATGAAAAGTAAAGTTGGAAGGAAAAGGGATAGAAGGATACCTGAAGGGAAATGACTAAAAAGAAAATTTAACCTACTAGGTGATGTACTGAAGGTAACATGAATCAAAACAAAGTGACCACAACTAGCATGAAATCTTGTATCTAGTAGAACACAACTTCCTGAATAGGCTTGAATAAGTATTTCATAGAGAGGTTTGAAATGAAAAGAGGCTATTCAAGGAAAGAGAAGATTTTACAAACAATAGCATATTCAACAGAATAGCCACAGACCATGACTTGTAAATAGACATTCACTCCAGCAAATAGGCACATAAATGAGACAAAATGACAGGGGACTGAACAATGTCTACAAGATCATTTAAATCAAATCATTCACAATAGTGCACAGAGATGGAGGAAGAAAGAGGGCTCAAGAACTCATAGATTTCTCTAATATCAACCAATATATTATAACTCAGATAAGAGAAATACAGACAAGAAGGCATAGGGATAGAGAAAATATCACAAAAATCCTTTTCATAATTTGGAAATTAATGATAAGTTACAAACTGATGAAAACCTCGAGGCAGAGAAGATGCCACAGAAAGTCTTGCATAAGCTGAAAAACTTGTAGCTAAAAAATCTTCTAAAACTACTTATATACGACCTCCCCTAGCGCACAGACTCAAAAGTCAATTCATTGATCAGTTAGGGAAGAATTAGGGTTATAATAGATATTCAATAATCAATATATAAACCCTAAAAAAATCAATTCTACTCATCAATACACTCAAAAAATATCTCAAAAGATCGGGTATGTCTTTGAAAGTCACTCCCATCACCATTAATTTGAGCAGAGAAGTCAACTAATCCATCTACTCTGTCTGTAACTTGAAAGAACATGCCACTGCCATGAAACCCTGAGAACAACATTTAAATATTTGATTTAAACCCAAATAGTCATAGGTGGAGTGGAATGCCCAATCAACAACTCAAATTTGAAACTTTACTATCTTTAAAACACGACCATCGATCTGCCTTAACCTACCCCTGAAAACAAGATCAAATCTTCCACACAGCATGCAGGTACGATGCCTTGAAGATAAAATATCTACATCTTGGTGATCAAGGGATTGTGCAAACTGTTGGATCTTTATTATTTTCTATATCTTTACTTCCCTTTTCAACCTGGGACCCATGACATCATTTGTGCCACATGTCATCATGGCTTGATGCCTTAAATAGTAGATGTCGAGCATCTTGTCTTCAAGGCAACACGCTATCCATCCAATCAAATGAGACTTGATCAGTCTTTACTTTACCTTTGTCTGACCAGGCCAACTCCACCACAAATAGATGTGTTCAAGGTGTAATGCCTTAATGGATATATCTCAAGCACTTTAGCATCAAGGCTTTACACCTACCACTGGATTAAAAGAAACTTGCTCAAAGATTACCTTACCTCATATGGGTCCAAGGTCTGAAAACTTTCCACATGTCGATAAGGCATAATGCCTTGATCATTAGATTTTGATCAACTTTTCTTTGAGCCTTTATGCCAACTGTCCGATCAAACTAAACTTGATCAATCTTTACTTTATTCCTTTCGAGTTTAGCCTGGCATGCCATGGACACATGTCATTCAAGCTTAATGGCTTGATGGATAGATTTTGAGAACTTTGACATTAAGGCTTTACGCCGACCGTCTGATCAAACTAAACTTGATTGGTCTTTACTTTACCAAAGACCCCACATAAAGGGGACCCCACCATCCACATGGCGCAACAACTTAATGGATTAATTAATAGATCTCAAGAACTTTGTCTTTAAGCCATAACTATGACCACATGATAAAAATAAACTTGATCGATATTTAACCTATCTTTAACCTGTGGTGGCCACCAATAGGAACATGTGGCATCTTGTCGCACACTCTCCACCACTGAAAGAATATGCCTTGATTCTGGGTGAGTGAATGACAACCGTCAATCTTCATCTTTGCTTTCAATCATATAATCGCAACACCTTTCTAAATTTATGTTCAACTTGTAGGAGTGAGTGATGAACACACATAACCTTCAACATAGACCACATATCACACTCACACAACAAAAGATGCTAAGTGGTTTAGCTCAGTGAGTGAGCAATAAGAATTAAATCTCCTTTACTCGCACAGTCACAGACTGAAAACCTTAAGGAAAAATCACATGGTGAGTGAGCGATAAAAATTTCTGATAACACCTTTTCTCACTCGCACAATCAAGCTAACATGCCAAAATACTATCGCGACTATGCAACCACATGATAATTCATTCACTCGCTCACTTGTAGAGTTAAATGACTGTTTAAGAAATATAGCATGACTGCACAACTAAGCATAAAAGGTGACGACTGTGGGAAAATTAAAACACATGAAGAATTGAGACCTCAAGTGGCAAAAAAGGTAATGAAAGATTAGAACAGGCCACCAAAGGACTAGGGTTTAAGAGATTCCATAGGGTTTCTGCATTTAGGTCTTAAAGACATAAAACAGGGGTAAAACTAGTGACCTTGAAATATGCAAAAAGTAAGATAAGTACCACATAAAGGTGCATAATTTACAAAAGCTAGACTCTACCCTAGTGGGAGCCTCATTTTATCCACTTTTAGCCAAAATTTCATAGGATGTGAAATTTGGGTAACACTTGCAGTGTCAAAAAATATAAGATTCGAATGTCCAATAGAAATTGTAACCCTAAATCTGTTGAATCCAATCTTGAAAATTTGAAAACCTGTAAATCTTCTCCTATACATGAGAAAAATGGAATTTTTTGGCGAAAGGGGATTTCCTTGGTCAAACCCCCATTTAGGAATTACACTTAAATTGAAATAAAACATGTAAAAGAAGGAAAAATGTAAATATTCACCTTGCTTGTCAAACCTACATGGACGGATTCGAATCCCCTACCCACAAAGATGTATGAATGCTCATATGTAGAATATAGGATTTGGGATGTATTCAAAAATGCAATAGATCTAAAAGTGCCAAATCGTATATCATGGATGTAACTATGCTTGAATGCTTGAATTCTCATGCAATGTTTATGAATGTAGATCTCCTCCCTTGATTTCCAAGTCCACTATCTCCAATGAAGAAAGAAGCTAGATCTATGGAAGGAAATGCATTTTTTATTGGATGGAATGAATGCCTTTAATGAATCCTTTCTTTTCATAAAATCCTTGAATGCACCTTGAACTTGATAGCTTGTAATTGATGGATTGAGAAAGTAATGGATATTTCTTTGAAAAAATACCTTTTAATCATTGAATTCATGGATGATCAAATGAAGTGAGTAGGTCTCCTTTTATACCAATTTTGGGTATCAAATAAAAAAGGGCCAACTACACTGGGTAGGGAAATATGAAAAACCCAAAAACGGGCCTATGTTCTCATGAAACCAATGCCTCAGGTACAGGTAAACCTTGACCTAGACTTGAAGTACATATCAACTTTGACCTATACCTCAAGAGGCACAATCCACAAAAGAAGCCTTAGGATCTCAGGGGTGAAAAAGAAATGGGGAAAAAATAGACAAAAAAAGGAAAAAGCGGCAAATAAGAATAAATGAATCCATGTTATAGGACATCACTAAAATGGGGCCTAAAAATATCTTTGAGCTTAAAAATTAATGGGTTCTAACTTTTAAGATGGTACATTTATCCCCCACTTTAGCGAGAGTATGAGCCAAACTCATACTCACAGTAAAGTAGATCAAATGCATGAGATGATCTCATCAAACCTAAGGAGACAAGGAAACGTCAAGCCCCCAAGTGACTTGAATCCTCATCAAATCCAAAAATATGACAAGAGAGACATTTACAAACAAAGGAAAAGGGGTGTGATTGTGTTAGCTCAATAATAATTCTTGTCTTATTGTGAATAACACAAAAATCATGTTGCAACAGATGGAATTGATAGTTTAGCAGGTTTGTGCCACACAAGTCAACCCATCAAGGATTAATCCTTAGGAATTGTGTCTCCAAAATGTGAATTCGAAAAGAAGTGATCCAGGCATAACAATTTGTGTGTGCTTAGGGGATCAAAAGCTGTAAATGCAGGGATCAGGTGTTATGGATTTGGGTTTCCATAATGAATCAAAATGTATAAGATCATCAAGCATAGTGCATGTGTAGAAAATGTGAGTGGAGTGTATGCCCCCACATCAAAGCTATTTCATATGCCTTAACAAGAGAAATGACTTTAACAAAGCGTACATGCATCTATTAGAGATTTTTCCACTATGAAATGCCCCCAAGAAAGGATTGTTGATCTCTAATTTTTGTTGTCTATTAGTGTCACACACTTAGTCATAATTGAGGCAGGTTGGTTGGTCATCACTGTGACCAAGCCATCTCACTAAGGCTGAGACCAAGTAGTAGTTACTACCAAGCAAGTCAGAAGTCACCAAGTACTCAACTGATGCCGAGGAGAATGGTTGGAAAGTTTCATAGAAGAGTTAGTGCCTAGCAACATCATATGATTATGCCAAGCAAGACAGTATTGATCGGGCACCAATGTTTTCCTATGCTGAGTAAGACAAGTTTTGTATATGTGTTTGGAATGGCACAAACACCAAGGTAAACCTTTTTGGCCAACTTCTATGGATCATTTAATGATCATGAACTGATATTTAATACATTAATTATGCATTATTTTTATGACCATGGATCCCTATGCAAGCCACACAACCAATAAAAATTAGGGATGCCTAAGCGGAAAAAGGTGATGAATCTAGATCACTGATCTTGATATGGATGTTTCATTACTGATCTATATATGGGATGATTCAAACCCTAATCCGTAAGTGTATAAATCTATGTTTGGATGTGGATGTGAAGAGAAAATATCAAGAGTATATGCATGATTTGCATATCTAAAGCATTAACCATAACAAGTGTCCAAGAAGAGCAGTGAAGAGTAGAACATAGATAAATAATATTGAGAGATCAGTTAAGAGTTGGAAAGAGGAGATTTGTTATAAGAATTTGTAGTGCAGACTAAAGGATTAGGTACTGATACATTCTAGCAAGTGAATCAGGGTAAATCTCTTTATGGAGTGGTCCTAACAAGCCTTTGTAAATCTCTTAACTGAGTTCTTAACATGGAAAAACCCTCACAGGGTAGATCATTAGAAGTGATCAAAACTTTGTATCCCTAACATGCACACTTTATTACTATAGTAGTAAAGATATGTGGGTGTCATCCCCATCCTAGTTTTACCTTCAAGGGTTTCTGGGTTACGAAATTTTTGTGTAATGTGTTCATGATTAGATGGTAAATATTTTCAACATTTTAGTTTATGTTTATGAACACATGGTTGAACCAGTTTGTTTAGAATTGGTAGAAGTTTTATAGATCTAATTCACCCCCCTCTCAGTTACTGCTTTCCCATATTAGACTTCCAACAATTGGTATCAGAGCATTTTTCTCATAGAATAATTCTAGCTACTTGAGAGTTAAGATCTTAGAAATGGAGGCTTATAAGTTGGGAAAGGTCATTGAGAATCAAAAGATTGATATTCAACTGGCACTGAAGTAGCTTGAGGAATCTAGAGAAGAGTTGAGTAAATCCTTAAAATCTAGGAAGGAATTAGAAAATCAGATGAAAGATACTCAATATAAGGAAGACACTAAAGGTCTATTTGACAATGTAGATTGAAAAGAAAGTAATACATAAATTGCAGATCTATTAGAGAAGAACATCACATTGAAAGAATAAGTCAAAAGTCTAAAGATAGAACAAGAAACTCAATGAATATCACTATGTGAGGTGATTTATCAGAAGAATAAAGATGAGGAAGATAAGACAATGGCAAAAGAAGACAAGAGACAGATGGCTACCAGTCTTGATGAAAGGACTAGTGATGTGCAAAAGCTCACAAAAAATCAATTGGGCATGGTCAAGCACCTATTATATGCAAATCAAGAGATAAACATAGAAGAAATTGAAATCACATATCTGAGATCTGAGAACAATCAGCTGAAAAATGAGTTGAGATCTCAAAGGGACCTCACTAAGAGGATAAACAAACCAAATGAAGCCTTGAGATACTTTGAGGTACTAATGAGATCACCAAGGAGGGATAGTGACACATCTGGACTTGGACATACTGAGCACCAGTCTTCCACTGAAGAAGGAGAATCATCAAAGAGTGGAGAACTGAGAATTACAAAGCTGAAGAACAACAAGCCTACATATTATCACTCTGGGAAACAAGGTCACACAGCAAACATAAGCCAAAATAAGAATAGTAAGTCAAATCATAAACTGAAATTTAATGGATATTGCTTTAGCTGTAAGAAGCATGGACATCATGCACATGAATGAAGTTCAAAGACTAGAAATACACCTACTTCACATAGATTCCAAGGACATTGTTACAATCGCCAGAAGTTTGGTCGTAGAACTCAAGATTACAGATCCAATGCAAAACCCAAATGGACATCCAAGAAACAAGGCAATGCACCAAGGAAAGGTAACACATTCAATTGGGATTATAATACAAGGCAAAATTGTCATTATTGCATTGAATATGGTATGGTTACAGATAATTGTATAAGTATACACTTTAGAGTTAAATCCAAGAGTTGGATGAATGGAAGTATGGTCTTCTATAGTTGTCAAAAGATTAGTCATACAAAGAGAGACTACAAGACTAGAGCTCTGAAACCTACTATTGAGAAGATAAGAAATCAGATGAATCTGACATGGAGAAAGAAAGAAGAAGTGAGTAGTAGTGGATCCAGTGAAGCCGAGATCACTCAATCCAATGGATCAAGTGATCACACTACTTCAAATTAAGAAATAAGGCATATAAGGAACTATTTCCTCAAATGCTATATTTTACACCAGTTCCTAACATAAGATGTATTTAAGTCCACATTTTCATAAGTTAAGATGCATTAGGACAGATTTGAGGCAAGAACTAAGCAAAATAATTGTAATGAATATTTGATGTCGAGCATCAGTATCAGCATATGTTGATCTTTCATACTGACCAAGATGATATGTCGACCGAGCGTCAGTAGTGACCAAGTCACTATTTTGACCGAGTTGTGTGAGATAACTGAGCTATTTAATCAAGGATTGAGGACAACATTTATCCACCTACCATTGCACAAAGCATTTATTGAAGACCTAATCTGACTGTTTGAGGGTATATAATCAATTTAGGGGCTCATTATTCATTTCAAACAATGATTAGAGTTTGCAAATAATTTCAAAAGGTGATTCAAGAGCGATTTAAGAAATTTTTTGAAGAGATTCCACCTGTGTATCATCGGCAAGTGTTGAAAAGGTTGAAGACCCATTGTTGTCGAGTTACCTAGGATTTGTTTTGCGATCCCTAATTTGCAGAAAATGGCATCCAATTCTTCTTTTGGTGTGAAAATACAAGAAAAGGAATTGAATAATGTTTAGTTGGTCAAGAGAAACACTTGTGCACTACCAAATTTCTAAGCCATTCCTAAAACTACGGTGAACGAAGATCTTATGGGAGCCCTGTCATCGATCCCACCTAAGGTACTCATGATCCATGATGTGTGATCATGTTATATGTGCAAAATTGGAGAAGTTGAAGACTTTGAGTTTAGGGAAGCCTAAGAAAATTATGTGTAAATGGGGCTTTAAAGGTTGATCATCAAAAAATTGCTGACAAAGGGTTAGTCCATGCCCTAGACTTCCCACGTGACTTGAAATTCAAATAGTTTAGGATTGTGTTAAGAACACATGATATGTGTCTATGGTTGGAGAATGGACCAGTAAAGATAACTAAAGATATCATCTAGCGAGTTACTGGTTACCCTATTGTGCAAGCGAAGAGGACCATGTGCTGTTAGAAAAAGTAAGAAATAGAGAAGTTTACTCTTTCTGAGTGGAACAAATGAGGAATGAAAATTTCTATGATCACAGATCCTGAAATTAATTTTAGAATTAGAGTCACTGCACACAAATTTTATCAATCAAGCAGAATGGATAGTGCCCCATGTGTAGAAGTTGATTAGGCAAAGAAAATAGTGAAAAGGATCATACTTATGATCTTACCAAGTTACAGATGACTCAACTTGCCAAGAACCTATCAACAATTAGGAAGGTAAAGAACTCTATGTGTAAGTTTGGTTCATTACTAGTTTGTATATTTTTCTATTTTTAGAATACTTTTCCTACTATAGGAGATGTAGTATGGAGTCAGAATTGACCAATAACAGTTCAGAATAATTAATTCATACATCAGTTAGGAGAGAATTTTCTAATGTAGAGGATCTAGGGTTCTAGTCTTTCTTTCCTCCAAATTGCTTATCCTTTATACTAACCATCCAGTGGTTACTTCTCCATGTGTACTTCTCCAATATGGATCTCCTATATCCTCTCTATCAACTTGACTCCTATGTATAGTTGATTTTTTGAAGACACAAAATACATCTAGGATTAACTAGTCCAACTAGTTCTCTAATTTCCTAGGTTTTCACTAGGTCTTTCCCCTAGAAACCCAAACTCTTTCTCAGGATCTTCCCCATACATCTCCTAGAATCTTTCCTATTTACTAGGCCCATTAAAGTCCATTAGAACCTTTTCCCACACTTCTGGATACTTCAACAATCCAATTGTTGACAAATGCACTAGGAGGCCTAATTGGCCTATTTCCTAGTAGGTCAAATTTCACTGTTTTGGGTCTAAAGCTACCAATTTTTCCAAACAACCTCATAAAAGACCTTGAAAATATTCAATATATCCACCAACCCTACTAGAATCCAAAATCCTAGCTTCTCAATGCACCCACAACCCTAGTTATCACAAGGCCATAGTTTTCAGCCTATCTTTTATGCCTCTGGACTAGTCAAGACAAAATGCCACCACATTGGTCTTCACACTTCCTATCATCATTTATCACCTTTTGATACTTCATGGGAAAAATTTAGGGCTTCTACACATGCTAGTAATTTCACCATCCAAGATCATGGGTGCTCTGTGCAATCCAATCTTTACCCTGTCCAGGCTCACCTGCTCCTAGCAGTCAGCCATAGGGCTTCATTCCAAGTTTAGGAATCTTATTGAAAAAAAAAGGAAAGAAAAAACATTATATACAGACCCTAACCCTTCCTCCCCCATATTTTCAACCAATTTCACTGGTGGATGCTTAGGTTAGAGCCATATTTACCTCTGCAACACTGTAAATGGAACTTGCAGACTAGTGGAGTAAAACCTACTCTAAATTTACACTATGTTAGCTTGAAATCAAAATCCTATGTGAATAATAAAGATAATTCAAAACACTACACCCACATGGGGTCTGATCACTCAATCCAATCCATACACAACCATACAAAAAGCAAGAAACACTACAGATTACAAGAAAACACAGTCTGACATCCGTATAGAGGGTTCAAAAAGGTAATAGACAATCCAAAACTCCATTAAACTTCTGAAAATCATCAATCCATGCTCAAATACCTGATAATGGGTAGTTATAACTGCTCCAACCTCCATTAGCAACTTCTTGCAAAAAGTTGCTCGAGCAACTTTTAGCATCTTTTGCTAGTTGACTATTTTAGTCAACTTGTTGCATGTTTTTGACTTCCATGACCCTAGTTAGGTTACTTAGGGTCCTTGAAGACACTCTAAACCCAAGTTACACAGAATATCAACTTTTACCTTTCTAGGTCAAAATGACCACAATATCACCTAGGAGCACTCTTGGCTCTTACAAACATGGAGATGATCAACTTTGGATCCAACCTAGTGGATCTTATTACAATCCACACAAAACACCTAAAAAAACACTAAAACAAACAAACCACACCAAAATGGGAGGTGCTCTACACCATAACTCCCATGGGACAAATAACTCAAGTCCCTTGAGATAGGAGGTCTTCAATGGTGACCCCATGCTTCAGAATGTCTTCCTCAGTCATCCAAGTGGCCTTAGCTTCAGTTAGTCCCTACCACTCGACTAGATACTCTTTGTAAGTACCCTTCCTTGTCTTTTTAATCACCTTGGAATCCATTATACTATCTAACTGTAGAGGGATTGGGGTAGGCAAATCTTTGACCCAATCATCTTTTTCCAACTCTGAAAGAGTTTGTTGACCAGTGTCTGAGGATGGGCCCTTATAGGAATACAGGTCACATACATTAAAAATGGGTGAAATTCCCAAATCAAGAGGCAACTACACCTGTGTTGGATGAGTAAGAGTCGCCTTATTTTGAACTTTCCAAGTTCCTGTATTTTCATTGGTCAAAGCTTCACTCTGTTCTTTTTTCCACCTTGTTGGTCCTTCCAAGAGCCTTTGCACATTTGAGTCTGTCAAATCTAAGCTTTCGGCGTCGCTTGTATCAGTTCGGTCTGTTTTAAACCGATAACATATCCTTTCAAGTCATTTGAATCACTTTGAACCTCTTCGAACTCTAGTTTGAAGTAGTTCAAAGGAGTTCAAAAGTGGCCTAAGTCTTTTATTACTAACGATGTGTTATGCAGGAAAGCGCGCAACATTTTTCCTCTTCAGAGAGGTTGAACCTCTTTGAACCCCTTTGAACTCCGGTTCAAAGTAGTTCAAAGTAGTTCAAACAAACTGTCGGCGGGATCAATAATGATGGGATGACCTGACAAGACGGGCCGATCGATGTGGCATGATTTCATTGGCTGGGTCAGTGCACGGAAAATGAGGCAATCACTTGCACAGGTGGGAAATATTTGGTCTGAGATTGAATAATGATGATCGGAAAAGGTGGCAGATCCCGAAGAGTTAATTTGATTTGAAAGCATTTATTGCTTATCACCACTTGGTATCGAAAACCCTATTAATACTTGCATAACAGAGTATATTTCGGGCTTCAAATGACAACTAAAAACATAATCTGGGTAAGTCATTTTTCCCTATTGTACATTGCGGGGTCTTGGCGCTGGAAAGGTGGTCTGGTCGAAGTTCAAATCATACAGGTAGCTTTTTCAAGCTCTACCTCTCATTTCTGGTTATTCCTT
>MU223104.1:2582023-2604265 GCA_018584345.1 Thuja plicata
AACAATTTCTTAATTCTTTTTTCAATTTCTTGATAAGTATTTTCATGCCTTCAACTTTTAGTTTTAGATCTTCATTTTCTTTTTCATATGTGTCAAGTTCTTCAAGGGCTGCTTCAAGATTCTTTTTTCAGGTATTTCATTTCTTCCTTCTCCATGATCTCCTCAAGTGGTTAAACTTCTTTGCTGAGGACCAGAGCTCTGATACCAATTGTTAGGAATAGGATCACTGAGAGGGTGGGGGGTGAATCAGTGATCTATCAATTAATACTTTTTCTTCTTATCTGAATCTTTACTTAATGCTTATGTACTGAACTTGAATATCAATGCAAGTAATATAAATATACACAAAACATAACACCATGTATGATTATGGGGAAACCAAATGTAGGTGAAAACCCCAGTGGGAATTAGTACCCACAAATATTTTGTACTAGTGTCTTATGATCCTTGTTAGAAGATCCTTAACCCTGTTAGGAGTTGTCTTTACAATACATGAAGTACAATGACCTTGTTGAGGTTTAGACCCTATTAGGAGTCTTTTACAATAACCCTATTAGGGGTGGTGGACTCACTATCCAAGGACTCATTGTCCAAATGGTGGAGGCTACAACCTTCTGGATATTTGATACACACTGTATCTGCAAGATGAACTGCTGCTGTGACACTGCTTGTCTGATCAGTTCCTTTTGTGCGTTGATGCTTTAACCTCTTTTAAAGAACTATAACAATATTATCTTCACTTTTAAATCTTCTACTTTAATATATATATCATCAATATATGATAGATATATCTCTGCTACTTTTACATTCTGCTCTGCTTTTCTTATCTCTGGCTTCCACAACTTTTCCCATCACAAATGACCTTCTATAAGTACTTCCTCAAAGGGAATGAACATGTCAGCTTTAGGAAACCTTTTAAAATCTATATTTATCACTTACATAACCACACTACCCTTCATTAAGTCAGCTTAACATAAATTATAACTGCTTTACTCAAACCAAATAGACACGTCTTTTCACATAGACCGCTTCACCAAAATAGCTCTAACTAATTATCCCAGATGAATCAAGTCATTATCTTTTAAGAATACGTTGTTAGGTCACTAAAAATAACTAATCCAAAGGTGCAAGTATTGAGGATGAGTGCAACATCCATGCCAAAACATTCTCTATCGGCTCTTTCCATGTTCTCTGTCCTATTCTGACATTCACTGGCTGTACCTCTTCAACTGGCTATAGCTTCTTCATACTTGTAGATCTGATCATGCTCTTTTAGAATTAGCATGTAAACATACTCATAAGATTATCTTAAAAGGCACATATCATTTGGATAATATATGAACACACGCTAATCAAAACTATAACAGTCTGTTCCTTGCTCTATCCTATTTTCTGTACTTAGCCAATTTTTGATCTTCTGATAATGTGTGCTGACTCCAAAACTTCATATGAACTTGTTGCCATAATGAAAACACTAAATAAAGTCATATACTTTAGTATAGTCAACTTTCCAACATACCGTCCAGCAACTGTTTGATCCATGTAATATTTGAGCAATTTGCAGTAGCAGCAACATATTCTGCTTCCATAGTAGACTGAGAGATGCACCCTTGCTTCTTGCTAATCCATGTGACAAGTCTGTCACCCATAAAGAATGATCCTCCAATTGTGCTCTTTTGATCATCAATATTTCTAGCCCAATCAACATCGGTAAACACTTTTAGTTCAAATTTTCCTTCTCTTCTATACCATAAGCCAAATTCCTCAGTATTATTTAGATATCTTAAGATTCTTTTCACAGTAGTCATATGTGATTCCCTGGGGTTAGCAGAAAATATAGAAACAATTCCTACGGCATGTGCAATATCTGGTCTAGTGTGTACAACATACATGATTTTTCCAATCATTGATCTGTACAAAGTCTGATTTACCTCTGTTGTGTTGTCTTCCTTTGTTAATTTGCATCCAGTAACCATCGGTGTTCCAACAGGTTTGGAATCTTCCATCTTGAATATTTTTAGGACCTCTTTGATGTATTTGGACTGTGTAATAAAAATACCTTCACTTTGTTGAATGATATGTAGGCCAAGAAAGAAATTGATCTCACCAAACATAGACATCTCAAATTCTTTGCTCATCTCATCAACAAATGACTTATATAGTATATCATTGCCTCCAAATATGATGTCATCAACAAATATTTTAGCAATCAAAGTGTTAGCATCAATATCTTTTTTCAAATAAAGATTCCTATTTTCACTAGTCCTTATGAATCCAATACTTATTAGATAGGAATGAAGTCATTCATACCAGGCTCTAGGAGGTTGTTTTAATCCATACAAGGCTTTGTGAAGTCTACATACCATGTTCCTCTTGTCTGGATCTACAAACCCTTCTGGTTGCTCAATGTATACCTATTCTTCAAGTATTCCATTTAGGAATTCTGACTTTACATCCATTTGATATACTTTAAATCCTTTATATGTAGCATAAGCAAGTAGTATTCTTACTCCTTCTATCCTAGCAATGGGTGCAAAGGTTTCTCCATAGTCTATACCTTCCTCTTGTGCATACCCCTTGCATACTAGTCTTGCTTTGTTCCTTGTGACTTCTCCATTCTTGTTCATCTTGTTCATGAATATCCATTTAGTACCGATGACATTCTTGTCATCTGGTCTTGGCACAAGTGAGCATGTTTTATTCTTCTCAATATGCTCAATCTCATCATTCATAGCACTTATCCATTCTTCATTATCTAGTGCAGCATTGATAGATTTTGGCTCAAACTCACAGATTAAGCAATTTGAGTTTAAAGACTTACTTCTTGTTCTTGTACCAACTTTCTTATCTCCTATGATCTGGTCCTCTGGATGGTTCCTTCTTACATATCTTGTAAGTACAGGTACAACTCTTTGTGTATCATCTTGATCTTCATTACCTTGCACATTATCTTGATCATTATCATAACCATCGGTAACAACATTCTGACTGTCGATTGGAACATTCTGTTGTTCTGGAATTAAGCATTGTTGCTCAGGTAGAGTTATGGGTTCTTCACAATATACAAACTTGTTGCAGTCTTGTGGTTTTTTTGTGATTTCCATCTCATTCATTTCTGCAACTTCATCAATCTTCACATTTTCACTTTCAACTATTTTGTTAGAAGCCTTGATTAGACATTTAAAAGCTTTTCTCTTGGTAGAATACCCCAGAAAAATACCTTCATCACTTTTGGCATTAAGGTTTCCATTTCTATCATCCTTTAAGACATAACATTGATTACCAAATATTTTGAAGTAACTTACATTGGGCGTTTTACCATACCATAGCTCATAAGGTGTCTTCTTTGTGTCCTTCTTCAATTGTACTCTGTTAAGTGTATAAACAACAATACTGACAGCTTCCCTCCAGAAGATTTGGGTGATGTCCTTTTCTATCATCAGTGTTCTTGCACAATCAACTATTGATCTATTCCTTCTCTCAGCAATCCCATTTTGTTGTGGTGTTCTTGGTGCAGAAACTTGTCTTTTTATACCATGCTCATTACAAAAATTAGTGAATTAATCTGTTATAAATTCTTCTCCTCTATCTAATCTTAAATATTTTAGATCCTTACCACTTTGTTTTTCTACCATAGCCTTATACTATTTAAACATCTTGAATGCTTCAGATTTTTCTTTTAGAAACATGACTGTCATCATTCTAGAGTAATCATCAACAAAGAGAATAAAATATATATCTCCATAATAGCTCTTTGTCCTCATAGGTCCACATAAATCGGTATGTACTAATTCTCAAATATCATTAGATGTATGGGTTTTAATTTTGAAACTAGACTTTGTCATCTTACCTTTTTGACAATTTTTGCACATGATGTTTGGCTTTGTCATCGTCGGTAAGCCTCTTACACTTCTTCTTCTGCTTATTTTCATCATGTTGTCAAAATTCACATGACATAATATTTTGTGCCACAATCATATATCTTTGTTTCTATTTATTAAGCAAGTGGTGTTAGTATCATTCAGATAGAATAAGTTACCTTTAGTCTGTTCACCGATACCAATCAGTTTTCTTGATTCATTAAAGATCTTTTCCTTCTTGTTTTCAAATGCTACTTTGTGACATGAATTATTCAGCTGAGAAACACTCAACAGATTATAATTCAATCCTTTTACCCAATAATAATTTTCACATTTAATTAGGTTATTCAACATTATTGTTCCTTTACCTTCAATTGGACAAGGTGTATCATTTCCCATTCTTACTGTACCACCATTATAATATTCAAAAGAGTTAAAATTTTCTTTGTCACCAGTCATGTGGTGAGTGCAGCCACTATCTATAATCTAGATTTCATTCTTTCTAACCTTAGATATGAGTGTAGTTTCTACATACCTTTCATCTTCATCTGAATTATCTTTCATAGCTACAAATACCATCTTGATGTCTTCATCAGGTTTGGTGTTAGTATCTTCATCTTTGTAAGCAGCTAGGTAGCTAGCCTTCTTTCCTTTATCCTTTTAGTCTCAGGTATCTCTTCTTTTTGATTGTCAACAACTTCTGTAATCTTTGTTATCACCTCTGTCAGATTTCTTCTCAGAAGATCTGTCATTACCTTTGTCATCTTTCCTTCTGTTAGGACATCTTGCAGCATAGTGTCCAATCTCTTTACAATTAAAGCATACAAGTGGTAACTTGCCTTTGTATTTACCTTTGCCTCTTTGCATTCTTCTAGCCATAAGTGCTTCTATTTCATCTAGATATTCTTCTTCACTTTCACTTTCACTATCTCTTCTAGATGTGTGTCTCTGACTGGATTTGCTTATTCTCATAGAAGACTTAAATGCAGACTCTAAGTTTGGTAAGACACTATTATCAAAGTTATTCATCTCAAATGGAATTAGTCTACCAATCAAACTATCAAGAGTAACTATATTGTTTGCAACTGCTCTCATTTCTTGAATAGCATAAACTCTAATAGCATATACAAGCAATAAGGTTCTTAAGATTTTACTTACCACTATTTCTTCTTCAAGTGTACCTCCAAAACCTCGTATAACATTGACTACTTATTTTATTCTTGTGTTGTACTGTGTGGTTTTTTCTCCTTCTTTCATTTCGAGATCATCAAATTTTCCTCTAAGGATTTCTGCCTTGGCTCTCAGAACAATTGCATCACCGCCATGTACAAGCTTTAGTTTGTCTCACATTTTCTTTGCAATTGTGCAATCTTTGACATCTTCAAATTTAGCATCAGAGAGTGAGGAAGAAAGCTCTATAACCATGTATTTCTACTCATGCTTCTCTCTCAATTGATCTATTGTCAATACTCCTGTAGGCAACACGTATCCAGTATCTAAGTATTGAGTAACATCATTACCAATAGTTGATAAGTGGAGTCTTATCCTACTTTTCCATGAAGAAAAGTTTTCTTTGTTCAACTTGGGCACATCTCATTTTTTCTTCTTGTGATCTTGACTTAGGTCTTGAAACCTTCCTTCTAAGCACACAAGCTCTGATACCAATTGTTAGTAATAACTGAGAGGGGGGGGGCTGAATCAGTGGCTTCAAAAATTATCCTTTAAACTTTAACCACCAATTAATAAACCTCAGATTATTAATTCCCTACAAGATGCATGCCATGAAATACTAATAATGATTTAACTATCTATCGGTTTTCCTTGTCTGTCCTTATTCTCCTTGATTACTGATAAGTAGTAAAACTATTTACCGACACTCAGTAAATATGCATAGTATACCAATCAATCCATAAATGCATATGTGAAATATAAAATAGTAAAGTAATAACCATACACACATAACACATGGATTTTAATGTGGAAACCCTATTAAGGGAAAAACCACTGGGACCGGTACCCCAGATTTTCACTCTTCTAAAGTGAGCCCTATTAGGAGCCAACCCTGTTAAAGGTTACAAACACACTGTTAGGTGTGACCTTGTTAGAGGATTTTATAGATAGAGGTTGTCACTTAGTATCAGGCAACTTAGTTTGATACCATCCTTGAATCAACCTCCTTCTTAGACTATCAATAGGCTTTAGGAAAATCTAGTGCTACTTTGATGAATCAACCTTTTTGGCACTCCTTGGGATGTACCTCAATATATAGAAGACTATTAAGTTCTGCTCTGTTCAGAGACTTGATACTTCAATGGTTAAACTGAAACACTACATCCTATTTTTAATGCAACTTGAATTACAGATTTTTAGATCTATTTAAGTACATTACCTCTCTGATCAATGTATCAATTCAATTCTTTGTGCTCCACACTTTCTACTCTATGATGTTGTGCTTCACTGTTCATCGGTGCCTTTAGAATTCTTTAGCTCTTCTTCAGCTTGATTGATCAGGACTGTATGGAGTTCTTCTTCATCAGTTTCTCTTCAGCATCCTCTTTCTATTCACTCCCCTTCCCATGTGTGTGATTACGGAAATGAATTATGCTTGTCTCTTATATAGACATGATATTCACTATTTCTTGATTCTTGATTCTTGGCGTGAAAAACAATCCAGCCAATCTAATTTAGAGCTTTAACTCCTAATTTATCTTGTAGTTATCTTCTTGCCAACTGTACAAATCTTCTTTAAATCAGTTACTTAAATTTGGTTGAATAAAACAAATAAAACAACCAGTTAAGTCTATCCTTAAGCTCTGCTAGCTAGATATTTTTTTATTTTCTTAACTCTCTAATCTGTCGGTGCGACTCTAGTCAGCTTCGGGATCTCTGTCTGTTGGGTATCATTGGATTTTTCTCATTGGGCATCTCTATTTTCAGCTCGTCGGGTATCACTATGATTTTGCTTCATCAGGAAATCCTGTCTTCTGCTCCTCGGGTATCACTATGAATTTTGTTCTTTGCCTTTACCGATGGTGTGCACTCCATCGGTGTTGTCTGTCACTTAGTGAATATTTGACTTTTATGCATTGTTGAAAGCATAATCTCTATTCCATTGATTCTCTAAAGTCTTTGGAATTATTTACATGACCATACAGATGATATCAATTTGACATCAATGACAATACAAACCATTAACTGATTTAATGTCTTGCATCATCTTCAACTTAACATTATCAAACATTCAATCAGTTACATGTCATCAAGTTCTGCTACTCTTTTTTTCAACATTTCAAACCCTTGATCTACTGTTGTTGTCCACTTGAGCTGACACTTGATTCCTACTTTTATAGTGTTGAGGATATGGGCACATACATGACTTAAATTTCTCACAAATTTCCTATAGTAGGAGGCCAAACCATGAAAAATCCTAACATCCCCTATGGATCTAGGTGTGGGCCACTCCAAAATAGACTTGACCTTATCAAGATCCATTTTCATACATCCATTAGCAACCACAAAACCAAGATACACTAATTCCATTTTCAAGAACTCACATTTTTCCTGATTGATCACCAACTTCTCTTGGTGTATCCTCCTCAATACCATTTCCAAATGCTTCATGTGCTCCTCCTTAGACCTGCTAAAGATTAAAATATCATCAAGATAAACTATTACAAACTTACCTATGGAATCTGCTAGCACTTCATTCATGAGCCTCATGAATGTGCTAGGTGCATTTGTTAGGAAAAAGGGCATACTAGCCACTCATACATCCCTTAATTTTTCTTGAAGGCTGTCTTGCATTCATCATTGGGCCTAACTCTGATTTGGTGATACTGTGAATTCAAATCTACCTTGGAGAAATAACAAGAACCTCCCAAATTGTCTAACAAATCCTCAATCTGAGGCATGGGAAATCTATATCTGATTGTGATATTGTTTATAGCCCTAGAGTCCATACACATCCTCCATTTTCCATCCTTCTTGAGTGCAAGGACAGTTGGCACTGCACAAGGGCTCAAACTCTTTCTTATCAGTCCCTTTTCCAACAAATCTTGAATCTGTTTTGCTATCTCTGCATTTTGACTTGGTGTCATCTTATATGCTACCTTGTTAGGAATATTAGTTCTAGGTATGATGTCTATCTAGTGAATCACATCCCTCATGGGTGGAAACGCACTAGGAAATCCATTATCCACTATTTCATGATACTTTTCCAACAGTGCTTGTACTTTTTGTGGCATACTGGCTTTCTCTTTGGTATCCTCCTTTGGCTTCACTATCACTACACCACAAAATCCTTTCTCCTTCTTCATAGCCTTTAGAAACTCCTTTCCACTAAAGAGAATCACATTGGTTCCCACATGCTTCTCTTAATTAGGTTCTTGTAAAGGACCCATTTGAAATATATTCCCTTGCTTGGTAATCACATAGTTGTTCTTCTCACCATCATGCATGGCCTTCACATCATATTTCCATGGATGTCCTAGAAGGAGATGACATGCATCCATGGGAAATGTTTCACATAGGACCTTGTCCTTATACTCACATATTTCAAAATCCACCAATGTTTGTTCATCCACCACTATTTGTTGCCTCTTGTTTAGCCATGACACTTTATAGGGAGTGGTGTGAGTTATCCTCCTAAGTTTTAGTTTATCCACCATCTCAGTTGACACTATATTCTCTGTGGAACCAGAGTCCACTATCACCTTGCAGATCTTCCCATGGGACCTACAAGTAGTCTTGAACAATTTCTTTCTTTGAAGTGGTTCTATGACACTAGGAACCTTCAACAAAGTCCTTCTCAACATTAGATTCTCTCCATCCAATATTGGCCCTTACTTGGAGAAGGGAGAAGTGACACTTTGTGTGTCATCCTCTTGCACCAACTAATTTATTCTTTCCCCCATAGATGATGTGGAGGTCTTGTTAGGACATCTGCCTATTGTATGGCCCACTTGATTGTAATTGTAACACCTGCCAGTGAAGACAGAGTTGGACCTTCCCTGTGACTGAAATCTACCCCTTGGTGGTCTTCTTCCCCTATATCCTCCTCTTTGAAATGATCCTCGATACTGAATACCCCCACTATTATCCATAGATTAATTATCTTTGGATCTACTTGGGCTTTGCCCTCTGCCAAATTTATTCCTGTCTGAATCCTCTATTGTTGTTACCTCTGCCTCTTTGGTGGAAATCATTCCTCCTTCTAGTCTTCTCCTCTACTCTCAAAGCTAATTGAAAAGACTTGGGCATGCTGTCAGGAGCCATCATACTAATCTCATCTTGAATCCCTTGTCTCAACCCATTGAGGTACCTTTCTACCTTTTCTACCTCCTCTTGTCGTCTTTCTCTTAGGCTCAATTTGTGGAACTCTTTAGTGTAGGAACTTACTGTCAACTCATTTTGTCTCAAGTTCTGTAACTTTTGATACATTTGGATCTCATAATCAGTTGGTAGGAGTTGTGCCCTCATTATTATCTTCATTCTCCCCCAAGAAGCTAACTTATTATTACCAGTGGCTACCCTATCATCTTGCATCATGTTCCACCACACCAATGCAGATCCCTTAAGTCTAGCCTTTGCATAGCTGACTCTCTTCTCCTCTGATACTTCCTTGTAGTAGAACTGGTTGTCTATGGCCTCTAATCAATCCAATAACTCTTCACCATTCAAGCTACCACAATAGTAAGGTATTTGTTCCATACTGTCTTTGTTGATGGACTTGAAGGCATCTAAGAACACCTTTTTTTCTATATCCATTTCCACTTCTTTCCCTTTAGATTGTCCTGACTGATTTCTAGTTTCTTCATCATCACTCTCATCTCCCCATTCAGTTATTCTCTTCTTATTCCTTGGTTCTGACACACTAGCCTTCTCCAAGAGGCCCTGAACCAATTCTACAATGGCATACCTAATCATTTCCTTAGGAGTCATGTTGTCAACCTCTTGACTCTCCTCCCCTTTAGACATACACCAAACTTAAAGAAATTCTGGCTCTGAATCCCCTCTGATGCAAAGGGTGTAGGGTTCTAGTCTTTCTTTCCTCCAAATTGCTTATCCTTTCTACTAACCATCCAATGGTTACTTATCCATGTTTAATTATCCAATATGGATCTCCTAGATCCTCTCTATCAACTTTCCTCCTAGGTATAGTTAATTTGTTGAAGACACAAAATACATCTAGGATCAACTAGTCCAACTAGTTCTCTAATTTCCTAGGTTTTCACTAGGTCTTTCCCCTATAATCCCAAAAAATTTCTTAGGATCTTCCCCATACATCTCACATACTCTTGCCTATGTCCTAGGCCCATTATAAGTCCACTATAACCTTTTCCCACACTTCTGGATACTTCAACAATCCAATTGTTGACAAATGCACTAGGAGGCCTAATTGGCCTATTTCCTAGTAGGTCAAATTTCACTGTTTTGGGTCTAAAGTTCCCAATTCTTCCAAAGAACCTCATATAATACCTTGAAAATATTAAAGATATCCACCAACCCTACTATAATCCAAAATCCTAGCTTCTCAATGCACCCATAACCCTAGTTATCACAAGGCCCTAGTTTTTAGCCTATCTTTTAGGCCTCTAGACTAGTCAGGACAAAATGCCACCAAATTGGTCTTCACAATTTGTGTCATTATTTCTTACCTTTTTATCATTCATGGGAACACTTTAGGGCTTCTACACATGCCACTAAGTTCACCATCCAAGATCATGGGTGCTCTATGCAATTCAATCTTTACCCTGTCTAGGCTCACCTGCTCCTAGTAGTCAGCCATAGGGCTTCATTCCAAGTGTAGGAATCCCATTGAAAAGAAAAAAAGGAAATAAACAACCCTAACCCTTCCTCCTCCATGGTTTCAACCAATTTCACTAGTGGATGTTTAGGTTAGAGCTATATTTAGCTCTGCAACTCTGCAAATGGAACTTGCAGACCAGTGGCTTAAAACCTATTATATCTTTACACTATGTTAACTTGAAATAAAAATACTATGTTCATAAGAAAGATAACTAAAAACACTACACCCCCATGGGTTCCAATCACTCAATCCAATCAGTATACAGCCATACAGATAGCAAGAAACACTATAGATTATAAGAAAACACAGTCTGACATCCGTACAAAGGGTTCACAAAAGTGTTATCCAATAAAAAACTCCATTAACCTTCTAAAAATAATTGATCCATGCTCAAATATCTGAGCATGGGTAGTTACAATTGCTCCAACCTCCATTAGTTACTTCTTGCAAAAAGTTGCAAAAGTTGCTCAAGCAACTTTTAAAAGTTGCTAGCAACTTTTAACATCTTTTGCTAGTTGACTATTTTAGTCAATTCGATGCATTTTTTTGACTTCCATGACCCTAGTTAGGTTACTTAGGGTCCTAGAAGATACTCTAAACCCAAGTTACAAAAAAATATCAATTTTTTTCCTTTCTAGGTCAAAATGACCACAATATCACCTAGGAGCACTCTTGGCTCTTATAAACATGGAGATGATCAACTTTGGATCCAACCTAGTGGATCTTATTACAATCCACACAAAACACCTAACACAACACTAAAAAACACAAAACACACCAAAATGGGAGGTTCTCTGCACCATTTTCACACTATTAATGATAATTAATTTGTTGAATTCAAGAAAAAGATGAGATTAAGGAGCAAAATTTTGGTATCATTAGTAGAGAAGCATTATGATGATGTTTGATTTCTAGTTGATACTAATAACACCTATGTACAAACTATAGTACTCATGGTAGCATGGCTAAGACCATTACCCTACGAAGTAAACATAGATGAATCATGTGCAGCTATCACACCTCTACTAGTAGAGGAAGTTGATAGAAAGACTAAGAGATTTGGAAATTATGATGAAGCAGAATCAAAGATAACTAAAAATTTGAAGGTTGAAAAAATGGAGAGGAAGACAAAGAAAATTGTGTAGAATCTTGAGAAGATGTTAGGAGAAGAAGAAGAGGAAGATTCACAAATATAGATGACAACAGGTCAAGGTGAGGACCAATCTAGTGAATCTGAAGAAAATGAAGAAGAGGATGTGGAAGTAGAAAAGAAAGGTAAGAAAGTGATGGTTGTCAAGACAACTAAGAAGAGGAGTTCACAGCAAAAATCTACTCCTCCTACCAGAACTCGACCGAGAACTAGGGCATCTAGAATTACTATATCAACTGAACCACCAAAGAAAACATAAGAAAATAATGCTGAAGGGGTAATTTCAGGGAAGAGAAAAAATTTCGAACTAAATCTGAGTCGAGCTACCCTAAGAGGAAGCTGAGGAGAAAATACATTATGGGAAAAGATGAAGAATTTATAGAAACCAAGGACATCAGAAAATTCAAAGTTGCAACACACAAACATACTTCAAATTTTGATGAGATTTGTCACAACATCAAGAATTTAGTAGGTTTGTCAGGTTTGAAGTTTATTAAGTTTTAAAGTTAATTAAAGTTGATAAGACAAGGATAGAAGAAGCCATGATGGATATGTTAGTTTTATATAAGATGACACCATTAGAGATTGGGAACCTAGTCCCTAATGAACTAGTAGTTAAGATTGATTAGAGATGACATCATGCCATTATGATAGAGAGGCAAATCAGAGAAGGAGCATTAGCTCAAATTATGCCTGACTTAACAAAGAAGGAAAGATAAAAATTCATGGACCAATATAAGAATAGATTCATTCCTAAATTGAGAGCTTATTATATATTCAAGAATGGTGTAGAAGGTGTTGTGCAGTAGAGAAAAATGATATGGAAGATTATCTTTGGACTGATAGTGGACAAAAATAAAGATGAAGGAACATCTAAACAAGTTGAGCTTGATAAAAAAGAAGATATTGATGAGCTAGATAAAGCTAAGGATGAGACAAATGATAATATTGAATATGAAATGATTGACATTACCGAGGAAGAGATGAAGGAAGATGTTGAAGATGAGATGAAGGATAAGGTTGAAGATGAATAGATTAAGGACTTGACAGTTGACGAGGTAAAACAAGGTTTGGATGTCGAGGAATAGAGTAAAGACACACTCATAATTCAAGATTCACCTACCAAGGAAAACCTTGAAGTCAATGCAAAAGGAGATGAAAGGAAAGAAGATCAAACAGATAAGTCTGCATCAAAAATCTCCAAATTAGATGAAGGAGATACCGAGGAGACCAAGACTCTTGAAACCTAGAAGCAATAGGAACCTAAGGAGAAATAAGCTATTCAATAATGGAATAATTACCCAATTTCACTCCTCTAGTACTTACTGAGATGAAGAGTGACGATAGATATGCCCAACAGGTACTTAATACTCAGAAGGAGATAGTATCAATAGTTGGTAATACTAGTACTTTGAAATCTGAACACTGATGGAGTAGCAGCTCACTAGAGACCATGAAGAAGAAATCGTATATGAAGAAAAAGGACAAGATCTCTAAAGTAAAAATTAACAAAGTTATAGTTATTCCAAAATGGGATACTGATAACTTATCTTATGAGAAGATGCTAATCTTGCAGGATTTATTGTACAAGAAGAGGAAGAAAGATGAACTAAAAAGGGAACATCAACAAAAGTAGGCATTGAATGAAATAAAAGAAATATTTGTTGATGCATTTGAGTTTCAAGATCTAAATGAGTAGGCACCTATTTTGGAACAATTGGTTCATATTGTTCAGAAGGTAAACATTGATGATATAGATGCTAATGAGAAACTCTTGCAACAATCTAAGAGAAAAAATTAAGACCAAGGTAGTTGAGAAAGTTGCAGCAAAGCTTACCGAGAAGCAGGTTGCACTTTGTGATCTGGTAAGAAAATTAGAAGAAGTCATCAAAACTTTTCTCTCTTTGTACAAATAACTTTGTGATACATAATTCTTTACAAAGGAGAATCAACAACTTATACAGAAGCTCTAATTAGATTTGAAGTCAACAGGATAGTCACTGAGCATGGATGCAAGCTCTATCTCTTTTCATTTTAGCAGGTTGACACATGCCCAAGGGAGATTAGTCGAGCTCATGGATAATGATAGTAGAATAAGGGAGAAATTATCTCAATTCATACCATGTTGATACCTCATTTGGAGGTTATGCAAAAAGAGGAGAAAGAAGCAAAGGAACTAGCATAGAAAGATCCACCTCGTAGCATTGCAGAGAGTCTGATTGATCTAGCTACTGAGCTAGAAATCAAATTTCAAGTTTTGGAATTTGAAAGAACAAGTTGTAATAATGCATTGGAAATAAGTCATTTTTGGATAAGTATGGTTTGACCCCAACTACCCAAGTAGATAAAAGTGACAAGAGTGACAATAACAAGGGGGAAATGTCATTAGATACAATCATAGGGGAAATAAAGGAGAGATAAGCTTTAAGGTATAATTTTTTTTTTACATTATGTACATATGTTGCATATGTAGTGAATTATTTATGAAGACAGACCAAGTTAGAATCCTATGGGAAGTTCTAAGTTCTAAGTCTATTTGAGTACTACTTTTGTAAAGGACTGAAAATTCATGACAAAGTGTTTTTGCCACTAATGCCAAATGGGGAGATTGGTGATATCTAAGTTTTTTTGTCTATTAGTGTCACACACTTAGTCATAATCAAGGTAGGTTGGTCGGTCATCAATGCGATTGAGTTGTCCCACTAAGGCCGAGACTGAGCAATAGTTACTGTCGAGCAAGTTAGAGGTCATTGAGTACTCAATCGATGCTAAGGAGAATGATTTTTGAGTTGCATAGAAGAGTTAGAGTGAAGTGATAGCATATGGTTATGCTGAGGGAGATAGTATTGACTGAGCACCAGTGTTTAACTATGCCGAGTAAGACAATTTTTGTATGTGTTTGGAATGACACAAACAACAAGGTAAACCATTTTGGCTGACTTCTATGGAGCATTTAATGATCATGCATTGAGATTTAATACATTAATTACATGTTATTTTTATGATCATGGATCCCTATGCAAGCTATGCAACCAATCAAAATTAGGGATGCCTAAGTGGTAAAAGGTGATGAATCTAGATCATGGATCTTGATCTAGATATTTCATTACTAATCTATTTATGGGATGCTTCAAACCATAATCTATAAGTATGTGAATGTATGTTTGAATTCAGATGTGAAGAGAAGAGATGAGAAGTATATGAATTTTTTTCATATCTGAAGCATTGACAAGACAAAGTGATCGAACAAAGAAGTGAAGAGAAGAACATAGATAAATAAGATTGAGAGACCAGTTAAGAGTTGGAAAGAGGAGATCCATTATCACATTATCAACATTTGTAGTGTAGACCAAAGGATTGGGTAATGATACATTCTAGCAAGTGAATTAGGGTAAACTCTTAACAAAGTGGTCATAACAGGTCTTTATAAATCTCTTAAGCGAGTGCTTACTTTTTTGTAATTTTAAATCCTTTAACAAGGTAGATTGTATAACTCTAAAAGATCTTAATAGGGTAGACCCCTCATAGGGTAGATTATCAAAAGTGATAAAAAATTTGTAGCCCTAATAGGAACACTTTATTACTACAGTAGTGAATATTTGTGGGTTTCATCCCCATCTGAGTTTTACCTTCAAGGGTTTTTGGGTTACCAAATTTTTGTGCTATGTGTTCATGATTAGATGGTAAATCTTTACAGAATTTCAATTTATGTTTATGAATACATGGTTGAATCAGTTTGTTTAGAATTGGTAGAGTTTTATAGATCTGATTCACCCCCCTCTTAGTTACTACTTTCCCATATTAGACTTCCAAAAAGGACACATCAAGGGAAATGAGGACATGACAAAAAAGAGAGCACAAGAGGGATCTACCAACTCTGGGTCAGTATGATCATATGATAATATATGAAATATTATGTCCAAATGAAATATCATCATTTCCCAAAGAAAGTAGAACTACAAATCAATAGAATAATGACACATAAGAGTTACAAAGAAGAATCTTTTTGGCCTAGGATCACGAAGAACAAAAATATTTAGTGCTACCATGTTGCATCATCCCAAGAAGACAACACAAAGACACATTTACGATCAATAACACAGGTAAAAAACAACATGTAGAAATATATAGAAGAAATGAAATAAAAATAGAAGACTGAGGATGAAATTTTGGATTCCTTTATCACCTTGTGCCAATGGAGAAACAAGGGTCATTTATAGAAATCTAAACAAAAAATATAACAAGCAATACATCATGGAAGAAGTGTATCATAAAAAATAAGAAAACAAGGAAAATAAAAGAAAGGAAGGATCTACTATACAAGAGAAGCTAGTAAAGCACATCACCTATCCCCATCTTGGTCCATAAAATTTAGGGAAGGTGGTAAAAGGCACAATCGAGGGAACAATAGCCAAATAAGGACCCTGCTATGAAGAAAGGTTACTATGTTCGAGGTTAGTAGCAGTAGATAATTTTTGTGAAAGCATAGTTGAAAAATCATTATGAAGATCAATAGTCTCATAATCACTAGCATGCATATCATCATCATCAAAAGTATCTTCTTCATCAATATTAATTATAATAGAATCTAGGATAAGAATAGAATCATTATGTTTATCCATTTGAATTTTTTTGTTACTCACTTCCTCCATAGGTTCAATCATGGGTTGATCAAAAGGAAAGTGAAGTAGGAGGTGTATAAGGTGAAGAATTATTTTTAGAGATGCATGCATGGGCTCTATCTCGATGCTTGCAATGATGATCACAACCATGTTGGTTACATTTTTTCTTGATAGATATTTTAGGTGGAGCGGGATCAATAAACATAGGTTCATTTTCTTCTTTAGGTGGGAGAAGAATAGATGAAGAAGTTGATAAAGGAGGAATTGGTGGTATAGGAAGAAGACCACGAATAGGATCAACTTTGGGTTTACTAAGTTTGACAATATTATTAGATTTGAAGGCTTTGTATGATTGGAAAAGATACTCAGGATGAGCTAGTGGTGATTGAGATATAGAAGGCCAAAAGAAATCAAGGTCAACACTATCTTGAGGCCTAGAAGGATGATAAAGACTATGGTTAATGGTCTTGATCTCACCATCATGAGGGAATTTAATACATTTTTAAATAGGAGAAGCTATGAATTACATGGAGGACAACCAAGGAAGATTGAGATTAACTTGAAATTTATTGGAGGTAGGAATAACAATGAAGGTAGTATCCACAATCTTACCACAAAGGTCCATAGGAAAAGATATAGAACCATGAAGAGGTAAAGGAAACCATTGAAAGTGTGAATTAAGACATCATATTTATCATAGGAATCCCTTTGGAAGTGTTTACTAAAAGGATGCTCTTCAGTTATAAAATTCACCATACAAGTGGAATAAACAAGAACACCACGAGAAGGAATACCAACAACCCTAGCAGTAATGTAAAGAGAACCACCAGGAGCTTTAATTGTTTTAGTGGGATAAGAGATGATGCAAGGTTGAGGTTGAGGTTGAGGTCTAGGTAAAGGTTTATGTTAGATATGATCAACATGGTTGGCTTCTTCAACTTTATCATCATAAATAATGTCTGTAGCAAAATGAGGTTGCATAATAGTATTGGTTGAATGAGATGGAAAAGGATTAGTATACATTTGAAAATTATGATTAGTAGGTGAAACATATTTGTTTCCCTGATTGATATCAACATAAATTGATATAAAATTATATTCAATAAGGTCTTGGATAGCATGTTTCAAAGAATAGCACTTTTCAGTATCATGACCAACTTTATGGTGGTATTGACAAAAGGCTTTGGAATCAAAGGATTGGGGAAGACGTTTGTTTGGATCAATTTTTTTGATATGAGGAAGCTTAATAATATTATCATTTAGCAAATTTTTCATCACATTATCCAAATATTCAGATAAATGAGTAAAATTGCAAGAAGGTCTAAAAATAGAGGCCAAAGGAGCCAGACCTTTAGATGCTGCTACCACTTGATCATCTACTATGTTAGATGATTTTTTGATCTTGATGTAGTTGTTAGGATTATGAAACTTGTTAGGATGAGATGTGTCATCACTCTTATAAATGTTAGCTCATATTTTGGTGCATATTGGGCAAAATTTGACCTTCCCATTTCATTTTGAAGGTGCAAAAACTTTAGGGACTCCTTCCACATCTCTAAAATTGGTGATACTCACTTGAGGCATCAATGTTTTTTTAGCCTATTTTCATTGTTTTATTGATACATACAATTGTAGGGCTTTCATACAGTCGATATAGGTCACATAAAATACTATCACCACCATTGAAAAATGTTTGGTAAATTTGGCATATTTCAGGGGTAGATTTTCCCATGTGTGTGTGTATGCTTAATAAATATTCATGTCTGTAGTAAATCTACTTATCCCACTTCACTCCCTATATAGTATCTATGAATCTATTTAGGTCAACATTATTTTGAATTTTAAATAAAAAAATTTAATAAAATTATTTCATTTGGGTCAAAGCCCCTAGTTCCACCATATTCGTATAGTGAGTGCACGTTCACTCCTTTTAATAGAAACACATGTACGAAATCAATTACAAACATGTCCAACAAAGTGATATAGAAACATAGTAAGTTATTAAGTTAACACTTAGGAAATAAATAATAAAATAAGAAATAACTAATCAATGTTTAGGCTATATGGTTCATACTCCTTAATACCAACATTCTCCCACTTAACGGAGAATTTTCAAGAGTGATTCTCTGTAATCTACTTAGGACTCCAGGGTCCATAGAATTGGCACACAATTTGATCAAATTATTTATTCTCATTGTCTTTGTTAGTGCATCCGCAATATTTTGGTGTAAATGTTGTGTTTTCATAACTATTCATTAGTGAGAATCTATTTAATGTTAACTTAGGTCCTAGGTGTCATTTCTAGAAGTTAGTCATAATAGGGCCACGTGTACCTCATTTGATTTTAGTCACTTAAGAATTTAATATTTACATTGAGAATTTAATCTTTATATCAAGGGTAGTTGGCATACATCATCATACCTTGCCTATATAACTAAGGTGTTTGTACATTTGTAACATATCTCATTTCTCAATATACAAATTTAACAAGGTATTAGAGTCATGGTGATGCAAAAAAATACTTAGAATTTAGCTTTGAGTTCTTGTAAAATGAGATATTTTTCATTGTAAATTATTTTTGGCACATGGTGGAGGCAGTCTAAGATAATAACTAAGTGTAGGATGGTTGAGAAAGTTAGGATTGGCATTTTTTTCATCTAAATCTAACCATTTTTTCAAATTTACTAGGGTATGAAGTATGGGATAGTTATCAAATTAGGGCTCGGTAGCTCATATTTTGGGGCATATCAAGCAAAATTGGATCTTACCATATCATTTTGAAGGAGTAAAATTGGTGATATTGACTTGAGGCATCAAAGGTGGTTTAGCCTATTTTCATTGTTTTATTGATACATACAATTGTAGGGCTTTTATACAGTTGATATAGGTCACATAAAATACTATCACCTCCATTGAAAAAATGTTTGGTAAATTTGGCATATTTTAGGGGTAGATTTCCCCATGTGTGTGTATGATTAATAAATATTCATGTCTGTAGTACATCTTTTTATCCTACTTCACTCCCTATATATTATCTGTGAATATATTTAGGTCAACATTTTTTTGAATTTTAAACACAAATTTTTTAATAAAATTATTTCATTTGGGTCAAAGCCCCCAGTTCCACCATATTCTTATAGTGAGTGCATCCTCACTCCTTTTAATAGAAACACATGTACGAAATAAATTGCAAACATGTCCCACAAAGTGATATAGCAACATAATAAGTTAATAAGTTAACACTTAGGAAATAAATAATAAAATAAGAAATAATTAATCAATGTTGAGGCTATATGGTTCATACACCTTAATCCCAACATTTTCCCACTTAAAGAAGATTTTTCAAGAGTGATTCTCCATCATCTACTTAGGACTCCAAGGTCCATAGAATTGGAACACAATTTGATCAACTTCTTTATGCTCATTGTCTTTGTTAGTGCATCTACAATATTTTGGTGTAAATGTTGTGTTTTCATAACTATTCATCAGTGATAACCTATTTAATGTTAACTTAGGTCGTATGTGTCATTTCTAGAAGTTAGATATAATAGGGCCATGTGTACCTCATTTTATTTTAGTCACTTAAGCATTTAATATTTACATTGATAATTTGATGTTTATATCAATGGTAGTTGGCATACATCATCATACCTTGCCTATATAACTAAGGTGTTTGTACATTTGTAACATATCTCATTTCTCAATATATAAGCCAGATTTTTGTTGGAAAACTCACCTGTGGAGGGTTTCAAGTTTTGGTTTAACATTTTTAAGTCTACAAATTTAACAAGGTATTAGAGTCATGGCGATGCAAAAAACTACTTAGAATTTAGGTTTGAGTTCTTGTAAAATGAGATATTTTTCATTGCAAATTATTTTTGGCACATGGTGGAGGCGGTCTAAGATAATCATTAAGCCTAGGATGGTTGAGAAAGTAAGGATTGACATTTTTTCATCTAAATCTAACCATTGTTTCAAAGTTACTTAGGTATGAAGTATGGGAAAGTTATGAAATCAGGGTTGGGTAGCTCATATTTTGGGGCATATCTGGCAAAATTGGACCTTCCCATTTGATTTTGAAGGTGCAAAAACTATAGGGTCTCCTTCCACATCTCTAAAATTTGTGATACTGACTTGAGACATCAAAGGTATTTTAGCCTATTTTCATTGTTTTATTGATACGTACAATTGTAGGGATTTTATACAGTCCATATAGGTCACATAAAATACTATCACCACCATTGAAAAAATGTTTGGTAAAATTGGTATATTTCAGGGGTAAATTTTCCCATGTGTGTGTGTGTGTGTGTGTGCTTAATAAATATTCATGTCTGTAGTACATATAGTTATCCTACTTCACTCCATACATGTTATCTATGAATCTATTTAGGTCAACATTTTTTGAATTTTAAATACAAATTTTTAATAAAATTCTTTCATTTGGGTCAAAGCCTCCAGTTCCACCATATCCTTATAGTGAGTGCATGCTCACTCCTTTTAATAGCAACACATGTACGAAATCAATTAAAAATAAGTCGCACAAAGTGATACAGCAACACAGTAAGTTAGTAAGTTAACACTTAGGAAATAAGTAATAAAATAAGAAATAATTAATCAATGTTGAGACTATAAGGTTCATGCTCCTTAATCCCAACATTCTCCCACTTAATGAAGAATTTTAAAGAGTGATTCTCCATTATCTACTTAGGACTCCAAGGTCCACAAAATTAGCACACAATTTGATCAAATTCTTTATGCTCATTGTCTTTGTCAGTGCATCTGCAATATTTTGGTGTAAATGTTGTGTTTTCATAACTACTCATTAGCGAGAACCTATTTAATGTTAACTTAGGTCCTAGGTGTCATTTCTAGAAGTTAGTTATAAAATGGCCATGTGTACCTAATTTGATTTTAGTCACTTAAGCATTTAATATTTATATTGAGAATGTAATTTTTATATCAAGGGTAGTTGGCATACATCATCATACCTTGCCTATATAACTAAGGTGTTTGTACATTTGTAACATATCTCATTTCTCAATATACAAGCTAGCTTGTTGTTGGAAAAGTCATTTGTGGAAGGTTTCAAGTTTTGGTTTAAGATTTTGAAGTCTACAAATTTAACATGGTATTAGAGTCATGGTGATGAAAAAAACTTGAAGATTCACAAAAATATGGGCTGCACTTGAATCTTCTAGATCTCTGGTTAGAGATCTTCCTCTTCTTCTGTGATGAAAGGCAAAAGGTCTCCTTTCTGATGAATCAGGAGGTGTAGACTGAACTCTCCTTACAGGAGACTCTCTGTGAGTTGACCTGCCTTTGTGACTTCTCTTTGAGGGAAACTCCAAAAATTCAGTAGGCTTAGAGCTCCTAGTTGCAATCTTTCTCATATATTTTAAACAGGGCTGGTCTGAAACTTGAAAACCAGTGGAGTCGCCAGATATACTTGTCAAAATAACTTCTTAAAAGTTTGTATTATGTAACCTGCATATCAGAGATAACATAATATTCTCTAATGAGCTTCTTTCACAGTCCCACCGGGCGTGCCAGAATTGTTATACACTGAATTTTTGGCTCTGATCTCAAGCTCTCTTGGTCTTGATAATCCAGTATAACATGGGAATCATCTCAAGGTTGTGGGACCTTATGCTAACCGAGATGAGACCTCCAGGTTGTAGGCTGGTTCCTCTTGGATAATCACCTTAATTTGCTTCTTAGACAGGAAAGTAAATCTTTTGAGGGAAAGGGATAGAAGGATTTCTTGAAAGGGAAATGACTGAAAGCAAACTACCTACTAGGTGA
>MU223104.1:2613597-2632763 GCA_018584345.1 Thuja plicata
CCAATAAGAGATAACACAAACCAGGAAGCATAGGGATATGAAGGATTATCACAAAGTACTTCCAACAGCTTGCATGATCAATGAGAAGGTTACAGAGTGTAAAAGTCAGAGGGCAGAAAGAATGCCTCAGATAACTCCTGGAAAGAATGAATTCTCTTTACAAAATGCCAACTCCTAAGCACTAAGGCTCTCAAAAAACTTTAAATACTCCCATGCACGCAAGCAGGAGTCTCAAAAAACCTAACTAGGGTTACAGATTTACAATGTACTCATTGACCCTAGGAAAAAATCTAATCTGGCCATAAATGTGCACCAAGAATGAATCGATCAGATCAGATTTGATTTCCTTCTTTGCACCCATCCCTGTACTTGATTACGCATCATGGACAAGCAACCTGGATAAAATCAGCTACTCTACACTAGACCCTATCATGAATGCTCACCAGCTGATCACAGTCCCCCAGGATGGGAAGTGACCCTTGACGGCTGCCGCTCAAATTCTCATCAATGAGCCATTGATTATGACCATGTCCCTCTGCCAACTGCACCCGAGAGCAATAACTCCTGATTGGACTCTGTATCTCCTTTCCACGTCTCTAAATCTTCTGTTTCTCCACCAACGTCAAACAAATCTATTCCAGGGATCAACAGACTCTCTGTGCATGGTCTCTCTGTAATTGAAACCTTTCTGATCAGCTCTGGAACACGAGCACAGAGGAACCATGGCTGCCGAGTGTTCTCAGTGCCAAATCTGCTGCCAAACATTCAAATTCAAAGTCTAGCAACAACGCGACTGACCGTTAGTCTCTTCATCGCGAGCACCAGACCTTAACCATAGTTAAGTCTCCATACTTGGCGACAAAGCACTTTTTACCTTTGTTTAACCCGAGCTCAGATCCAACGACATCCCGACTGTGTGAAATCAAAGTCGTGAGACATTTCACTTAACTCATCATTCTTCTAGCGACCCAGCACCTAACTGTCACCTTAAACCGTCATGGCTTGTCGCCTGATCGCCAGATGCTATCCCTCCGTCTCGAGACCACGCGACAAAGCTTAGTCGCCAAGTTGGGGGACTTATGTCTGAGCCCTTTTGACCTTTCTAGCGACATCCCGACCACCCCAAGGTGCTGATTCGGGAGTACTTTTCACGTAGGGAACTTTCATCACCAGACTTGGCGACCACCGTTGGATCATCTAATCTTTGCATCAGATGGCTGGCATTTAATCGTTTGAAAACTGAGCATACCCTTAAATTATCCAGCAATCCTGCAATTGAAGAGAAAGAATACTTAGTCTCGAAGTCGCGTGACCCATTTCTTTCGTCTGGCGATCACCCGACTGAGTACCCACATCCACCTGATATATGCCACCTGTCACACAGCCAGTGGTTCATCTATTTGCATTGGGGAGGCTGAGTCATCGCGCTATTCTAGCGACAAGGCGACTGAGTAAATTTACTATCATCAAACAGCTAGTCGCGGGGTCGGGAGTGTTATCTCTTAACTACCATTTTATCACGAGACCACGCGACTGAAAAAAAAGCTTAACTGTTTGTCATGGCTGGATCAAGAGATCATGCGACATGAGGCAGATCGTGAAGTCGGAAGACTTTTCCTTGACTGTTGAATTCTTCTCGCGATCACCCGATTGAAGGCGGGCCCCATTCTTTATGTGACTTGTAACATAGATCTGGCGACCTCGCGACCAAAGGCAAACACTAAGTCGGAGGATGTAGAGGGAATATTCCAATATGTTAAGAGACTACGCGACAAAGCAAAAAGCAAAGTCGAGAGATAAAAGGGAATATTCGCCAAGGGTCACGCGATCACCCGACTGACTGAGAGGGTCCCACTTGTCACAGAGCTAATGACATGGATCTGGAAATCATGCGACTGAAGAGAGGTAGCCAAGTCAGAAGACATCTGGGGAATATTCCAAAGTATTACAAGACTACGTGACAAAGGAGAAGCGCAGAGTCGGGAGAAAGGAAAGAATATTCGCCCAGGCTGAAGCGATCAAGCGACTGAGAAATAAAGCACATGCTCTTAGTAACTTAGAAAAAGTAACGATGAAATATAAGAGCCATGGCCTAGGGTTTATTACCTCTCTTAAACATGAAGACTTAGGGCTCTTAGGGGTTTTAAACAGAGCCAAGACCTGGGAACCATGACAGATAAATGCCAGACAGGGCAGATTAGGCCAATTTGCACAGAAATGGAAAATTTGGGTAACAATTACATAGTACAATTCCTTGTTAGAGGAATAAAACCCTGTTAGAGGTATACAACACCCTGTTAGGGGCCAACTAAACTTACAACTCTTACAATATACTTTTGTTACAAAGTGTTCTCAGTAATGAACAAAACAAGCATCTTCAATGCTTAGAGGGTTCCAGTAATATCTCTTCAATGATCTATGTCAACCCTCTACTCTACCATTCGCATCTCTTATATCACATATTTTATCATCATACTTTTCTCAACAAAAATTCTTCATATATATATATATATATATATATATATATCTTTACCAAGTCGGCTCTCTTAATCAACTATTACATAGTCAGCTCTCAATACAAAATATAATTAATAAATTAAATATCAATACATATTCGGTGCTCTTACATAATAAAATATAGATTATCAACAATCCTAATCTATCTTAGCTTGCTAGAGTCCACGTCATACTCCCCAAATTATTTCTTTAGTTCAACTACTCTGTATCACTGGTATGTTGTTGTCGCATGTCTTCATTTCACTATAACTCTATGTAAACTTTACCAAAATAAAATTGATCTTAGATGTAGGTTGTACATACCCCATAGTATCTCCCTCTAAGCTCTCTCAACATAATCATCGATCATGATCTTTGATACCCAAAATACCTCTATATTTTTTCTCTGTACTTAGTCGAGTCTAGAATAGAATCACCAAAACTTAACTCCAGATCAATTGATCAATATGCCATATGTGTTTCCATAAATGACAACCAAAAATGAATCATAAAAAACAAAACTTATCACTTTCCAACAATATCTCCCTTTGGCATTGATGGAAACACTTAACAAAAATTTACTAAGTGTTCTAAAAAAACCGTCTCTCCTTTTCTTCCTCTTCTATTTGCTTCTCACTTCTTATTTTATTTATTTTTATTTTTCTCATATTTTTTTTTTGTTCTTTTTTTCTCCCTCTTTGAAAATAATGACAAAGGTGCATACAAAGTAATAAGACTAGCGCTTGCTCACCATTTTCAAAATATCTTGAAAAGGATCTTCCAAGATCTTCACTTCTATACTCTATGATTTAATCAATAGCTGACTAACATGAATTATTCCATTCAGTGCAAATTATGTTGTCTCTACTTCTTTTAGCTCTATAGGCATAGAGTTTGTCAGTGCTTCTAAAGTCTTCTCCATGTCAGATAAGTGGGTTTAAAGAATTGATAGCTTAGGAGTGATTAAACTCTTCAGCAAACCAAACCTTGTTATGAATCTCCCTTTCTCAATATCCAACAAATTTAGCTTATCCAAAATTCTTGTTACTTGACTATCCATATCCATCACATACTGTGATCAGGTCTCACAACTATTTATCATACTGTTCAAGGTTTCCCTATCCTTAGCAATAATATCCTCAATGTTCTGAACATGTTTGATTGGGTTCATGCAATAAGTGAATAGATTCCTACCATGTGCAACACAAATCTTAGCATTTTCTGTAATAGTTCTTAGAATGCCCAAGTCCCATGAAATAGAGTGGAAAACTTCAATCCGTTTCTTCTCTAAGTAGCTCTTCACTGCTTTATCTTCTGAAATCTCCACTAAGTTCTCATAGTGACCATCAATCTCATCAAGTGTCATCTTCAAGTTATCTATATCATCTCTTCTCTCGAAAACAATAGGTACTGGAAGTAATTTATTCATAGTATAAATTACCCTGGACATTACCTTAGTCTTCTTGTCACTCTTCTGCTCTAATCTCTCTTTTTCTTTAGTAAGAGCAGTGAAAGCTAAGATCACCAACTCATCCTCATCCATGCGATCAACATCAACATCTATAGGTTTTTCTTTGCTTGCCAACAATAGGATAAAATATGTGTTTACCTTAGTTTTGACTTCATATTTTGCTTCTTCTTCCTACTTCATTTATTTTTTTACTTCCTCTTCCTGTTTTAGTTCTTCCTCTTCAACCATAGTACTATCAATTTTTCCTTCGAAAGGGTCCTTCTCATCATGAGAAGTTTCCAGTGTCACAGGCACACCAAAAACATAGAAATATGGTTACATGTCATCTTCGCTTCTCTCAGTACTTGCCTCAGCTGCTTTTGAACTCTCTCTCATTATTAAGGGTGTAGGCATTGTAGTATTAGGAGGTGAAGTCTTCTTAGGAATAGTTGACATAAGTATATGATCTAGTTATTTCTCAATCTCTTTAGTAATAGCTTCATACTTTCTTGCCATGATTTTCACTAGCCTTGCCTTAGTCCTCAATAATGGTTTTAGTTCTTGGAATATTCTATCTCTCTCTTGCATAGATATCACAGGTAACATTTTATCAATCACTTGATTTTTGATAGTCTCATCTTCAATATGTGCTAACTATTTTCTTATTTCCAATCTTCCATACAAATTTTCAAGTACACTTCCCTCAATCTCCAATAGATTTTTCTTGAAAACAAGTAAATGATTTACTACAATATCTTCAATCTTAATTTTTTCATGTTCCTCACATCTGTCATAGTATTTTTCTTTTGTAACCAACTTTCCTTGCTCAATAGCTCTCTTATCAATCATTTTCAAGTCAGGCTTCCATACTTTTCTATCACTTTCAGCTTTCTTCTCTTCTCTCTTAGTCCTCTATTCTTTAGGTGGTGATTTATTTTTGGTTGACCTAAATCTCACTCTAGGAACCAATTTTAATGTCTGCAAGGTCTTCAAACATGATGAAGGGGTGTCTACATCAATGACTGTAGTAGGTGCAGTAGCTGTCATCACAACTTTAGGATGTGGAAGGGCTGAAGTACCAACACTTGCCAATCCAGAAGATCATTCTACCAATTTCCTCTTTACTTACCTCAACTCTTCCTTAGTAAATCCTGCCTTAACTCCACATTAATGAATGATGTTCTCCAATTTTATTTTCCTCAAGCCTTTGGTCTATTCTTCTCTCACCTTAGTTGATTTTTTCTTCATAAGTAACCCATCTCTTCTTAGATGTATCTATCTCAAATTCTATAACATGTTCAATTTGCATAGTTAGTATTTCTGAACTCATTTCATATCCCATATGATAACACTGTTTCTTTCTTGGAAAAACTGCCTCAAAGCATACACAATCAGTTTAAACCATGAAACAAATTGTATCCTTGTATTTTTCAACTAAGTCTTCAGGGATCTTGTATCTTTCTTTCATCTTCCTCTCAAGAATCTTAATCATTCAAAACAGTTCTCCATCAACCCATGTGTTGTTTTTTCTTTGATAACTCTGTGAAATTTGAATACTAGTAGGTATCCTTTTTCTCCAACCGCTAGGGTGCATTCCTAGAAATCTATGCTCAATGTGTATGTACATGTGCATTAGAAGTGAACCAAATCTGAAGGTTTTGGATTTGTCTTTCTTTATCAATTTCACATTCTCCAAGAACTGTTGTGCCAACACTTCACATAGGTTATACTTTTTGTTTTCATTCATCATTCTATATGCCATCATAATAACTCTGATAGATACAAAATTAGGTCTACTACTATAGTATAATTTTTATCCAAGTAACATAGTAATCAATCTCACATCCTGCTGAAAGATGTCATTCACTGTCATAGCTCACCTATCCAATTTTGAGTGTGTTAGCATTTCAACTTACTTCTTAACATGTTTCTCTACCACATGAATGATACTAGTATTGTCCAATCCAGTAATCTCATGTATCAATTCACTACATATCTTCACAAGTTGTTCACCTATCCAAATAAACTGATCATGTACTCTACTCAACAATATCTTAAACCATTCTTCTTCACTGAATTCGTGTAAATCCATAATTTTCATAATATTTAACTCATTAACATGTTTGAATTCATCTCTCATAATTCCATTATTTGTCATGTATTCCATTTCAGTAGAAATGTCATTGATACCCAGTATGTCATACTTGCAATGAATATATTCCCTAATGTCTTCTACATGCAATATGTCATGAGGTGTTTGGGAAAATGCTCCTTTAGTGTCTTCTTCACAAGATTTGATAGGATGTTTCTTGAATTTATACCTAGTTCTATCCACAACATCAAATATCACATGTACATCAATAGTTTCTGTATAAGTAGATGATGTAAATACCTTTCTCATGCTGAATTCTGAGTATTTGCTTCGATTGATCACACAAGGTAATTTCTAGATAGTCTGAATCTCTTTTCTCTTTAATCTCCTTAGGTCTCTGCTCATCAAATGGTAAGGAAATAGATAATCATTAGGTGCTTTATATAATGTTAAGCTATAAAAACCTCATATTACCTAATGTTTTCTAATCAATTATAAATCTTCTGATAAAAATATATACATCGTCTGATGTTGTGATCTTAAATATAAGTTCCATGATGTCAGTCACGATCATACCTAAGCTTGCTAGAGCTTACTCCTCAAAATCAGGGGCGGGATATATTATGATATCTTTATCCAATGCTCCCCATAAGGCCATGATTGATTCTTCCTTGTTATCATCAACTGAAGATCCAGTAGCATCTATTGTCTCTCCCTAATCCAATATCTCACTTATCTATTTGATATTCCATATCTTTCCACTATTGTTATCTTCTACTTTCTTGAAACAACTGTCAAAATCACTCTTCAATTCTGCAACACTCTTACCAGTATCATTGTCATTCTTCTATGTATTCCTAGGAGGTGTTACTCTTCTATTGTTTACTCCATTATATCTGCAAAACTTCATTATGTGGCCTAGATTGTTGCATTTGTAACATATAGGAGGTCTTTTATCCTAATTTACTTGTAGCTTACAAAACTTTGCAATGTGTCCAATGTTATTACATCTGTAACATGTAGGTTTTAGTGTATGTTCTCTATTGTCTTGTCTATATCCAAATTGATTGAGTTTCCTGCATTCTTCCTTCTTGTGTCCATATGCATTACAATTAAAACAATAACCAGAAAAAGTCTTAAAAGGGGCATTACCTCTGTAGTCTCTTTTTATGTGTCCAAACTTGTTACAACCAAAGCATCTACCTCTAAAAGGTCTGATTTGTTCTTTAGGTTCTTCAAGAGTAGGTTTTTCTGCATCAATATTTGCATCTTGTTTCTCTTCTTGATTCTTGGAACATTTGGCTTCATTGAAGCCAATACCAGCCATATCACCTTTAGGTTTTTGTCTATCTCTTTGTTCATCAATCAAGTGACTGCTCATGTGTAGTTTCTCAATGTGTTTCTTTGTCTCACCAAGTTCACCTTTTATGACCTGATTGTATTTCTCCAATTCTAGATACTTTTTCTTGTAATGGTTAGACTCATTCTTCATCTGTTCCATCAAAGCATTTGCATTTTTCAAAGCTTCTTCAATCTTGTTTTTAGCATCCTTTTCCAATTGAATTTATTTAGCAATGGCTTCATTCTCAAGCTTCAGAGTTTCATTCTCTTCTTAAAGTTGCTTTATCTAATCTGAATTATCATTGTCTGAATCTTCTTTTATCTGAACCACAAGGTCTTGTCTTTAATTTTTGGAACGTTCAAGATATTCTTTCAGTTTCTTTATGAATCGATCTTTTATCCTTAATTTAAATCTCAAGTCATCATTTTCTGCTTTTTCCTTATCAAGGTCTTCAAGTGCACATTCAAAGTTTTACTACAAACTATCTAAGTCCATTATGATCTCCCTTAAGCTGTTAAGCTTTCTCTCCAAGGGCCAAAAGCTCTAATACCAATTATTAGGATTAGGTAATACTGAGAGGGGGGTGACTCAGTATTATAGTACTTGAAATAAACTTTAAACCAATTCAACATAAACCAAATGCATATTAAAATCAAAAGAACATAAACAAAGAACAAAGTACTCATAACACCATTATTTGTTGTTGAGGAAGCCCTGGCCAAGGGAAAACCCAAGTGGGGATGGTACCCACAAGCATGCACTAAAGTATAATGTCCCTGTTAGGAGACCTAGCCATCTTAGGATATGAATATTACATAGTACAATTCCTTGTTAGAGGAATACAACCCTGTTAGAGGTATACAACACCCTGTTAGGGGCAAACTGATCCTACAACTCTTACAATATACTTATGTTACAAAGTGTTCTCAGTAATGAACAAAACAAACATCTTCAATGCTTAGATAGTTTCAGTCATAGCTCTTAAATAATATTTGTCAACCCTTTGATATGACATTCTCATATCTTATATCACATATTTCACCATCATACTTTTCTTAACAAAAATTATTCATATATATATATATATATATATATATATATATATATATATATATATATCTTTACCAAGTTGGCTCTCTTAATCAAATATTACATAGTCGACTCTCAATACAAAATACAATTAATAAAGTAAATATCAAGTACATAGTCAGTGCTCTTACATAATAAAAATATAGATTATCAAAAATCATAATCTATCCTAGCTTTCTAGGAGTCCACGTCATACTCCCCAAATTATCACTTTAGTTCAACTGCTTTGTATTATTGTTCTGCTGCTGTCGCTTGTCTTCATTTCACTGTAACTCTCTGTAAAGTTTACCAAAATCAAATTGATCTTACATGTAGGTTTTACATACCCCATAGTATCTCCCTCTAAGATTTCTTGAGATAAATCATCGATCTCAATCTTTGATACCCAAAATACCTTTGTATATCTTCTCTATACTTAGTCGATTCCAGAATAGAATCACCAAAACTTAACTCCAGATCAATCGATCAATATTCCATATGTGTTTCCATAAATGAAAACCAAAAGTGAATCATAACACACAAAATTGATCACTTTCCAACATTATTTTTCTCCTATAGTAGCTTGTCAACCTTCTCAAAAAGGTGCTAAGAAATATTAGGAGGAGGATGATTTTCCATAATGACCACCCTTGTATAGTGGATTCCCTTTGTTTGTTTTCTTTTTCATAATGTGTTCCTTGTGATGTGTTTCTTGGTATGTTTTTTTTCTTATTAAGTTATCTTTAGATAAACCTAGTTTCTCTATTAATACAAGGAAATAAAGAGCATACACCTATTTTGATATTCCTCTATATGTATCATCACTCTTCTATATGTTGTATACTTGTGTTGTAAATAGGTTCATTTTTCCTCTAATTATGGAAAATGCAAAGCATTGAAATCTCTTCTCCTTTTGGTCTCTTCCACCTTGACCCAAAAATACTTGCATTTTTCATCTAATGTTCTCTTCTTCCACTATGCTCATAGCTCCACTACCTTTCAGTGATGATATAAATTCAATACAATAATATTTGATATGTATGATTTATCAAATGCAGACATACTAAACCTGAATAATTGATCTCTTATGTGCTTCATTGTGTTTTGTGATTAGTTCCATTTGATTTTCCTATGTATGGGGGCACCTTACTAAGGTGTCATCCTTGTCTTCTGTAGGCTACCTTAAATAAATTTATCATATTAAGGTGTACATAATAGATTTAATAGAGGGATATGTAGTACACTATGTGTTTACACTTTGTGCACACACCATGAGGTTTGGTTTGTACACTTTGATCATAGGCTATGAGATATTTGTTGCATAATTTAATATCAATTTTGTAGTTAATTTTTTAGATTACTTTGTGATTCAAGGATTCATGTTTAAATCTTTGTTCTTGGTGCACATTGCAACACCCATTTTTGCAGCCATATTTTTAGGTTATTTGGAAAAATAACGATTTTCTTTGTAATATCTTAATGCAAGGAGGGCTAGTAAATAGGGCCAAGGGTACTCCCAGCTACCAAACTATCTTGCATATTACAATACGAAAGCTTTAAACATAGAGAAGGAGAGAAAGAATATAGACTTTATATTATTTCATCAAACTTCATACATGCCAGGCTGTAAAGCCTTCCAATTATGGACAAATGCATTCAATGTCTTTTACATAAAGTCCTCATACATGCGAGGTCACAACCCCTCGGTCCAACTCTCCTACCTAACGACTCCTAATCTAAGAATAGAACAATACTTTTATACAAAAGGATACCAAAAAGGTCATCCCCAAAAGATCCTAAAGATCCAACATGGGAAACAAAAATGACCTAGATTTAGGTCCACATGTATCCCAATGAGAGACCCCAACATTAATTATACTATAGAAATTAAATGCATATGTCAGCCACAAATTCCAACATCCAAAACCAACTCGGTGAGAAACACTACCGAGCAACAAAGACCAATCAGTGAAATCATCAAGCAGTCAAGAACAACCACTGAGACCCGTTAGTGAAGCCAGCCCAAACAAGTAACCAAGATCGATTAGTGAAACCAAATAATGAACCTTCAAAGGACCAAAGAGGAGAAGTTATCAAGCATTTTACCAAGAAGTCTCCAAAAGTTGTCGAACTTAAACAAACATATTTTTGATTGATATAGGAGTGCCAAGAACCCAAGATGCTCCTGTATCAGACACCTGGGGTTAAAAGAAATGATTCTTTGAATCATGAGTGAGATACAACCTGAGTTGAATCCAACTCAGATTGAGAAATCCACGTAGATTCTTCACTCAGTGTGTTCTTCCACTTTACCAAGTATTTCATGTAATTCTTTCCTCTGGTGCTTCTATCAACTTTCTGTTCCAACATTTTTTCAACTTCTTCTATCTATTTATTATGATAATCACTCAGTACTATCACTTTAATCAAGTTCATGATACTCATACACATATCAAATGTTGAATATATGTGATATATCCATGATTTCAGTTAATTCTACTTCATAAGCATTTCCACTGCAAAAATTCCTAAATATCTTGCAAGGACCAAATTGATTCATCTTCAATTTACCATATGCTCCAACAAGAAATCTTATTTTCTTCAAATGAACCATTACTTCGTTATTAATATCAAAAGTCTTATGTCTTCTTGATCTATCTGCACTATCCTTGTATTTCTCATTACTTTTCTCCAACTTATGTTTCACTTCCTCATGTAATGTTTTCATAAACTCAATTTTTTTATTCTCCTTCAACACTTTTCTTTTCTTCTCCAGCAATATATGCCAAATCTCATATACATCTCGGCTGCATACCAGTAACAATATGAAAATTTGTCTTTCTAGTACTCCTACTCACTAAATTATTATATGCAAATTCTGCTTGTGCTAACATCAAATCCCAATTACTCAGTTTATCTCCAGCTAAACATCTCAACAAGCTACCCAAACTTTTGTTTACAACCTATGTTTTTCCATCAGTCTATGGATGAAATGTAGAACTATACTTCAAATCAGCATCTAGCTTCTTCCAAAGTATTTTCCGAAACTAGCCAACAAACTTACTATCTTGGTGAGAGATGATAATCCTCGCTAATCCATGCAATCTAACAATCTCCTTGAAGAAACGATTTTCTACATGCACTGCATTTGATGTTTTCCTACATGGTATGAAATGTGTTATCTTAGAAAATCTATCCACCACAAAAAATATAGAACCATTACCTCTTTTTGTCCTCAGTAAGTGAAGAACAAAATCCATGCTAATATCAGTCCAAGGTTTCTCAGGAATATAAATCGGTCTATACAAACTAGTATTCTAACTTTCTCCTTTTGCGACTTGAAAAACTCCACAACTCTTCACAAATTTATGAACATCCTTATACAATTGAGGCCAAAAATACCTTTCCTTAAGAAAACTCAATGTCTTATCAATACAAAAATGCCCAGCCAAATCACTACTATGTTTTTCATTTATCAAATTGGTTCTCAATGATCCTCTCGGTATACATAACTGAATACCTTTGAATAAAATATCCTCTTGAATTAAATAGTCTTCATACTTAATCGATTGTTCAAGAATAGGTGCTCTGCACATTCTCCATGGCTTAGAAAAATCAGGGTCACTTCCATACAAATTATTCATATCATCAAAACCAAGAACCTCAATTCTTATTTCAGTCAACAAAGATCTTCTCCTACTCAATGCATCAACAACTGGGTTAGAAACTACACTCTTATTATTTATCACAAATGTGAATCTCTGCAAATAATCAACCTATTTCATATGTCTCTGATTCAACTTATTCTAACTACCCAAATATTGTAAAGCCTTATGATCAGTATACAACACAAATTTACTTAGTATCAAATAATGTCTCCATTTCTTTAGAGCTTGCGCAATAGCATATAATTCTTGATCATACACAAAATATTTCCTCTTAGCATCATTCAACTTCTCACTAAATAAAGAAATAGGTTTACCTTCTTGACTCAACACCGCTCCGATTGCATTGCCACTTGCATCACACTCAACTTGGAATACCTTATTGAAATCAGGCAAGGCTAACACATGCAATCCAACAACCTTCTACTTCAAATGCTCAAAAATATTATCAGCTCCATGTGTCCATTTGACTTCTCTTTTGTCTCCTCTCATTGTCTCAGTCATAGCATTACAAATTGAACTAAATTTTTTGATAAAATCTCAATAAAAACTTTATAATCCATGAAATAATCTTACCTCACTGAAATTCTCTAGTGTATGCCAATCAAGCATAGATTCAATCTTCTCAAGGTCCATATTCAAACCATCAAGTGAAATCATAAAGCCTAAATACACAAGTTCTTCTTTCATGAAGGAACACTTTTTAAAAATTAATCAGCAACTTATTCTCTTTCAATCTTTGCAACACTTGTTTTATATGCATCAAATTCACTTCTTTGGTCTTACTAGATATCAAAATATCATCTAAGTACACAATCACAAATTTACCAAAAAATATCTTCAAAACCTCATTAAAGTACTTGGTGCATTAGTTAAACCAAAAGGCATAACCAACCACTCATACAAACCATCTTTTGTCCTGAAAGTAGTCTTCCACTCATCACCTTCTCTGATTCTGATCTAATGATATCCACTCTTCAAATCAATCTTAGTAAAATATTTTTCTCCACTCAAACAATCCTTTATATAATCCATCCTTGGTATAGGGAACCAATATTTAACTGTTATCTTGTTAATAACTCTTGAATCAGTGCACATTCACCATTTTCCATGTTGAAGATAATTATTCAATTGTGTATTATCATTGATGTTACACATATGTCTAAACCTAACTGAGCATAGTCAGTGTATGTCGAGCTCTCTCGGGCATTGAAGAAGACTCCAGTATCAGCCAAGTGATTTTCAGTACTAAACGAGTCTACTCAGGTATTATATAGTAAGTTTAGCTTCAACTGAGTAAAAATTGGGCATCAAAGGATTACGCTGTCAACTGAGTTATGCATTTAGTGTCAGCCAACTGACAACAGTTTACACTTTATGTTTAATTGGTTAGTTGCAGCCAACAAACTTAAGTTTTATTTTTTATTTGGAAGGATATTCAAGCCGAATTAACAAGACCTATCACATAAATACAAGGTCAAGTTTGGATTGAATGTGTAGTAGTAGAGTTATTTGATATGATGAATGAAGATGAAGTAAGAGGGAATTCTGATTAAGGACACAATATCTAGACCGAGCTGCAAAATAACATTTGATCACTGACGATCCAGTTAAAGCTAGAATAGAGATCCGGATCAGAAAAGATAATTTATTCTTCAATCAGGTCAAACACATTATTACTCTCTAACAATTGTAGCTGTTATACACTAAATTTGCACCCTATTCAAGCTCTCTTGGTCTTGATAATCTAGTATAACATGGAATCACTTCAAGGTTGTGGGACCTATTCTAACTTGCAGTGAAGCCTCCAGATTCTAGGCAGGTTCCTCTTGGATAATCACCTAATCTACTCTTGAACATGAAAAGTAAACTTGAAGGAAAAGAGATAGAAGGAATGCTTGAAAGGGAAATAACTGAAAGAAAATTATCCTACTAGGTGATACACCGAAGGTAACTTGAAACATAGTAACCAAACTAGCATGAAGGTTCTCAAATCTAATAGAACACAATCTTTCTAAATATGCTTGCATAAGTATTTCATAGAGAGGTCTGGAATGGAAAGAGGCTATTGGAGGAAAAAAAAATTTCACAGGCAATAAAATTCCCAAGTAAAGTTAGACATAGATTGTGACCTGCAAACAAAAATTCACTTCAGCAAAGAGGCACAAGAGTGAGACAAAGTATCCAAGGATGAAAAAAATCCATAGGGTAACCTAAATCAAATCACATACAGTTCACAAAGATGCTGAAAAGAAGAAAGGCTCAGGAACTCTAAGATTTCTCTAGCATAAGAAACTATATATATTCCAGTAAGAGAAATACAGATAAAGAAAAGCTTGAGGGTAGAGAAAATGCCACAGAAAGCTCATACAAAAGCTCTAATTCAATGAAATATTACAAGAAGTGAAGATTTGAGGGGCAGGAAAGATGCCACAAAAAATCTTGCGCCAACTGGAAAAATTCTAAGCTAAAAAGCTTTGAAACAAACTTATATACATGTTCCTCTAGCACACAGGCTCAGGAAACAATCAATTCTAGAAATTAGGGTTTCAATAGATTTTACATAAACAATGTAGAAACCTTAAATCTGTTAGTTCTACCTATTAATGAATGTAAAAATATCTAGGATGATCAGATATATCCTTGAATATCTTCCATCTTTCCATAAATGTAGTCTGAGAAGTTGGATCAATCCATCTCTCTATCTGTAACTTAAAATATTGCACCACCACTAGCCTCTAAGATCAGATCTTTTTTAAATTTTTTAAATAGTTGAATAAGCAATGGTCATAGGTGGTGCGAGATGGTCTTATAAATGGCCCACAGAATATTTTAACTTTTCTTTTAAAACATAGTCGTCAATCTCCATTGTTCTCTTTATCTCTGCTGACTTGCTTTTGACCCAAGTTCACTTCCTTTTAACTCTGGCTTCCCAAAATCCTTTATATCGCTGAGTTGAGATAACATTCTATTAACCATGGGTTTCTTTGGAGAATATGCGACCACCATAAGATTATATGAAGATCGAATGATCAGCACTAAGTCTCATATCCTCAAGCATATATTCCATTTCCTTACAAGACTTAGTGACCATCATGATCTTAACCTGACTCGCCTTTTACCTTGGGGTCCTTATCAAGACTTGGCGACTACATAGTCTCACAATCTCTTAACACTTTTCTTAACCATGATTTATTTAAGAGACTCAATGAAAACCACAAGATCATCTGGGCTTGTTTATTGCCAAGTGTCACTCTATCATTTGTTTATGACCACTTTAGCCATGAATTCCACCCTGTCACTATTCTGACCCCTACAAATCTTCCACATGGCATTAAGGTATCATCTCCTACAAGTTGGATCTCAATCACCCTGGCTTTGATTCTAGCTTCACCTTGATTAACTAAAACTCTTAAATCATTGAGTCACTGAAACATTTGGTTGACTCTGGGTTTATTGCGAGACCTAGCGACCAAAAGGACCTTAACCCAACTTGGCTCAAACTCAGGTTACATCTTCAGGGTTAGAAAATACATTAAGTCATGATGTCTCTAAACCATTTTTTAATTGAGGGTTATGTCGCTAGACTTAGTGTCCATTGTAAGATCAGATCTTGATTTGATGATCAGCGCTAAGTATCGATAGCCTGAGCAGATATTCCATTTCCTTGGGAGACTATGCAACAAAGGCAATCTCGTGATCTCTCAACAACATGGAATATTGCTTTTCTCTTGCACAACTAAGAAACTAAGGCAAAATGAAATGTGCACATGACTTAAAAAGAACTTAATTCACTTGGAAAAGGTAATGAGAAAATAGAATAGGGTGAAGGAAAACTAGGGTTTATACCAAATTTGTATAGGTTTTTCAATCCTTAGGTCATTTTTTAATGAGTTAGGGTAAAATAGAGGGCCTAGAAACTTGCAGAGAGAAAGACCAAGACCAGGAAATATTAAAAATATTAAAATCTAGGCTCTACCCTTGTGGGAGCCACATTTTCCTCCACTTGTAGCCAGTGTCATGTAAATGGGAAATTTTGGGTAACATTCTTGGTGATTTCTGCTGGATGTCAGCCTGCTAGACATGGAAAACTAGTGGCCTTGACATCTATTGGTTATGGAGTCATCCTTTGAGCACACAAAAATTCTCTGGGAAAGAAATGGATTGAAAATAGGAGGAGGAACTACTAATTGTGCACGAGCACTTCAAGGAAAGTAGGAAACCAAACTAGAAAGCAAGAAAAATCAAGAAACTAATTACAAAGTAGGTCAAACCTCAAAATAGGGCTTGAGATAGAAACCATTGAATGATATCAGCAAGGCATTTCCTCCAAGAGTTGATAATTGAAATGCATTATGTTCCTTGCACTCTATGATTATAAATGGTCCCCCCCAAAAGGAATCAAAATTTGAATATCTGCCAGGTCTGGACTTGTATTCATCCCACTTGAGGACAATATCCCCAACGTTGAAATTTCTAGCTCTGGCCCTCTTATCAAAATTCTTCTTAGTTTGCATCTACTGGAATTCCATAGTCTACATAGAATTGTCTCTAACCTCTTCCAGCTCCATAAGTTGAGCATACCTTACCTATAAGGGATCTCATTCTTCAAAGAGAACAAACTGTGTGCCAAGGTCTAATGTTGGTAGCTCTGTTGAAATAGATAATCTGGCCTCTTTTCCATACACCAACATATAAGGAGAATTCCCAATGATTTTCTTTGGGGTTATTTTGTCTATCCATAAGGCAAACTTGAGCTTCGAGTTCCAGTCTATTTGATTTTATTGCAAAGTCTTCTTGATAATTCTTATTAGGTTTTTATTTGTAGACTCTGCTAGGCCATTACCTTGGGGATAATAGTTGGAACTAGTATTCAGATAAATACCATTCTTGAGTGCCCATTCAGTCACTCTAAGACCACTGAATGCAAGTGCATTATCTAATATGATAGAACCTGGAGTGCCAAATCTATGAATGATGTCATCATAAAAGCTCAAAACAACACTCTCATTGGCCTCCTTTAGTGCAATAGCCTCTGTCTATCTAGTGAAATAATCAGTTGTAGTTATGATCCATTTATGTCTTGCATGAGAGGGAGGATTAATTAGGCCTATAAAATCACTGTCCCATTTCATCAAATTTTGCTTTGTTCTGATTGGTTGGAGGGACAGAAATGCAAGTTTTTCTTTTCCTACAAACATGGAACACTTTATGCATTTTCTCATATGATCATGACTATCCTTGAAGATATATGGGAAATAGTATTCAGCCCTCATTATCTTAAAAGAAGTGGTCATGGGAGAAAAATGACCTCTAGAAGGTCCATCATGAAACTCATCTAGGATACTCGCCACTTGATCTGAATCTATGCATCTTAAAATAACACCATTATGATCCTTTCTAAAAGGAATCTCATCAATCAGCACAAAGGGGATAGATTTCAATATATAATATCTTCTCTTGGCTGAGTCTAAACCTTCAGGACATTTTCCTGTCTTTAAGAAATGAACAATGTTAGGAAACCAACCTATTGCCTTGGCATGTTCTTCTATCGAATGCACAACTAGAGATGGATTCATTTTCTCTTATTCTTTCAGAACTTCATCCTCTAGTGTAAAATGCTCACAAAGACCTCTTCCTCTAACTAGCTTAGTGTTTTGGATATCAATGTCATACTCCATTACTTTGGTAATCCAACCAACTCTTTTTTCATTCAGGTCCCTAGAAAGCATGAACTCTTTAACACTAGGATGAGTAACTTTCAATTGCACCTTGTTGTGAGTCAATAGATATCTGAAATGTTTTAGGATTTTTACCACAACAAGTACATGTTTCTCTACAAAAGAGTATCTTTGTTCATACTCTTCCAAGCCTTTGCTAAAGAAATCGATAGGCTTCTCCAATCCTTCAGAGTTCTTTTGAGTTAGTATTGCAGATATGACATCAGGGCCTCCATAAGCATAAATGATAAAATCCTTACTGAAATTAGGGTTCAACAAGGCAGGAGCCTATGTTAGAGCTTCTTTGATGGCTCTGAAATTAGCCCTCCCTTCTTTGCTCCAGCTAAAAACTAGGTTCTTTTTTAACATAGCTGGCAAAGGCTTTAATAAATCTGCAATGTTAGGCAAGAAATGCCTGATAAAGTTAATCCTTCCTATGAAATATTGGAGACTTTTCTTATGAGGTGGCAGAGGCAAGTCTAGAATAGCTGCAATCCTTTTAGGGTCAACTATAATTCCCTATTTGGATACAATATACCCCAATAGTTTTCCTTCATGGACTGCAAACACACATTTCTTGGGATTAAGAGAAATCCCAAACTCTATACACCTTAGAAATATTTTCCTCAAATGTTTGATATGGTCTGCTACATGTTTAGAATAAATAGTTGTGCATGCTAAAAGTGGCCTCTATTTAGCACAACACTTCAACATAGTCATTGCTCTTCAGCTGCATACAGGAATGAATATCGATTCATTCACCCTGCATGTATGGAAGAATCGACCTGTTGCCTCCTAATAGGCAGGAGTATGAGCTCGCTCTCAGATCATCGCAAGCTCAGTGACTACACCGAGGACCTAAACAAAGGATTTAATCTATATGCTGATAATAAAATGCTCTGATTAATCTAAATGAATGCAATTTGTTGTTCATCCAAAGCTGATTAAGATTCGTTTTAGAGGCACCAAATTGAGTGTGAGATATTCATTTTAATACACCAATTGAAATGTGCTCTAAGATTTAGATTGCATGCTTGAATAAAATAAACAACAATAATAAATGCTAAAATGTAAGAAAGCTAAGACAAAATTACAGCATAATAACTTTAGCTAAAAGATTAGGGATCCTTTGTGAAGGAAAAGAGTTTCTCTTTTATAGAAATATCTCTCGAATCGACGGTCGAGATCGAAATAAAAGAGTGGCTTAGATTCGATTGAAGAAGCACAATCCATGTGCAAGCGATGTGATTGGTCGAGACAGTCAGTTGACTGAACTGACTGATCAGTTATTTTAGAAACTTCTAAAATCAGTTCACAGTTAACTGAAATGTTT
>MU223104.1:2640254-2652622 GCA_018584345.1 Thuja plicata
TCCGGAAGCTGCAAAAATGAGGATTAGACAGCAACAGTCACCAAAAACAGTAATTTCTGATCAATCCAGAGAGAAAAATCGAAAAATGACTTCACCACAGTGATCCTTGCGAAAATCTACCCAAAATAAAAAAAAATTGCACCCAAAAAGGACTCCAAATAAGCAAGATATGAGTGTTTACAATCAGACTGCAATTTCAAAACAGCATATGGAGAGGGGTAAGAAATTCAAATATTCGATGACGTCATCAACAACTGAGGTTAAATTTGATGGTCCAGTGACTGTCGTAAAAAGCTTATAATACTCTAAAATGACAGTCAAATGAGTGTCAAATTTGAACTCCACTACAACAAAAAGAACTAATAACTGTCTACCACTTGTCACCTCTTCATTCATGTATTTAACTTGGCGGTTTTCAAAGGGCGGTTTTTGAAATAGTGGTTTTGGAAAGCGGTTTTGACAGGCTGTTTTAAAATAGCGGTTTTGGAAGTCGCGGGTTTGGAAGCCGGTGGTTTTGGAAGGCGGTATTGGGTGGGCAGCAGAGGCGGTGGTGGGTGGCGGGTTTGGAGCTGGGGCTGCGCGGTGGTGGAGGGTTTTGGGGTGGTGTGAGGAGGCTGAGCGGTTAGGAGGTGGTGAAGAGGGAGGTGGAGGAGGTGGTGGCGGGTTGACGGGAGGTGGGGAGGAAGTGGTGGGTGGNGGGAGCAGGTGGAGGGTGGAAGGAGAAAGGGAGGCGGGAGGGAGGAGTTTGTGCGCAGTGGGAGAGCGGAGGGGGTGTTAGGAGTGGCGCGGGTGGCAGGGAATGGGTGGCGTGGTAGCGGCAGGTGTGGGGTAAGGTGGTGGGGAAGATTTAAACAGCGTGTGGGCAGGAAATGCGCGGGATTTTAGTCCCACATTGACAGCATTTTAATGTTTCCACTAATTTATAATGCAAAAACCGAACCTCAAACACAAACCAAATTTAGTTATATCATCTAAATAGACTAGTACAAACTTGAATATGAGGCTCTTAAAGGCCATATCCATTGCCTTTTGAAAAGTAGCACCTGCATTTGACAAACCAAAAGGCATCTTTTGGTAAGCCATGGTTCTCCATTTGGTTGTAAATGCAGTCTTATATTGATCTTCTTCATGAACCAGAATCTGATTATACCATGAATAGCCATCCAACAGTGAGAAGCATTTTGATCCAGAAACACATTATAGAATTTGTTCCATAGATGGCAATGGATGGAGATCTTTTAGGGATGCCCTAATTAGATCCCTAAAATCAACACACAATCTTAGTTCCCCATTCTTCTTCCTGACAGGAACAAGGTTGGAAACCCAACTAGTATGCTTGATGGGGTAAATAATACCACTTTCTATTAATTTGATCACCTCTCTATGCATAAGTGGCTCAAGCTTGGGGTTAAAATGTCTTTTTTTCTATCTTACTAGTTTGGTGTTTACTGGTTTGGTGTTTGGTTCTAATTCAGTTGTATGTTAAGCAAGTGCTAGGTTGAAACCTTTGAGATCTTCATACTGCCAAGAAAATATATCACCAAATTCTTGAAACAATTGGACATAAGCCTGCTTCTCTGAATCAGTATTAATCTTCCAAAATTTCAATCTTTTACCTAGCTCCAGTTCTAGATTAGTGCAATGCTCTTGTTGAACTACTAGGCCAACCTTACTCTTTTGTGCTTTCTCATCTCTTTTGAAGAAAAATTCTAGGGTGACAAGTCCTTTTGGAATTTTATTTGATTTAAGTTGTACCACTTGGTCACCATAGTTCTGCATCATTCTATCTTGATTATGCTCTGAAAAGACATCCTCTTCAAATAAGAACGACATAATTTGCCCCCCATTGTGAAATACTTGCCAATTAACATTATTATCACGAATTGAAGGCCTGCCAATCACTTTGATGTGCTATTGATCCTTTTGCATTGAAATTCTATTGGGGATATCATATTGGGATCCACAATAGCTAATCTATCTTCATTTTGATTTAATTTTCTAGGAATTGCAATAATGTTAAAAGCATTAAAATCTTCAATAGCATCCCAAACTCGATGCTTGTATGCTCTCATTATATCATTCTTGTTTGCACTTATCCCTCTTACTTGGCTAACTAATAGCTCACTATCACCATAAAATTTTAGGGCTTTGATCCCTCTTTTTCTACCCCACTCCAATCCATTCACTAGGCTTTCATATTGAACAGTGTTTCTAGTGCAAGAGAAGCTTAATCTAAAAGTTGTATAATATTTTCCCCCCTTTGGAGAGACTAGCATAGCACCACCACTAGAGCCATGTATGCTTCTAGCACCATCAAAGAATAGCTCGCAAACTTGGTGGCTATGATCTTCTGAATCTGTATCTATTTTGTAAAGATTTGGTTCTATGAATTCATTCTCTTGTACCAAATAGTTTCCCAAACTAGCATCCCAAATAACATTGGCCTGGGCATCTAAGGTTCTTTCTGATTCTAAATAATCCAGATAGATATTAGGGATATGTTATATCTTAGTTTTTTCTTCTCTGATGATTGGGAAATCATTATTGTCAAGTGCTAGGCAACTTGTATTGAGTATATTGGACACATAAGGCTCTATACGGTGTGTTGCAAATGATTCAGACTTGATAGTAACCTTAGTTCCATATCTAGTATGGAAAAGCATGTGAGACCAATCAAAAGAAAGGTAGCCTCCTATCTTGGCTATAAACTGCCTTGATAAACATATGGAAAATAAAGCAGGGAGGTCTATGATGTATATGTCAAGTAGGATAGAAAAATTGGGGCTTGCATAGAGAATCAAGCTTGTGTCCTTGGCCAAACCTATGGTTTTTTAAAATGAACCATCAAGTTGGGTCACCTTCTTTTGGAAAGGTTCATATTTAAGTCCCAATTGGTCAGCTACTCTTTTGGGCATGACAGAGCTAGTAGCCCCACTATCTACCATACAATTATTTACTAAAGATTTTCCAATAATTAAATATACATAAAAGGGAGGTGGTTTCAGATTCCTACCTTGTATGGAATCTGGCTTGAAAATGCTACTTGAAGTCTCCTTCTTTTGATAAGTGTTGAAAAACACTAGCTTAGCAACCTCCTTTATAGACTATTGAGGAATCACCTCTTGAGTCATTGCTTTCTTCAATATCTTAGGTTGTCCTAGAATAGCCAAGGAGTCCCACATAAACATATTGAAATTTGCCTTCTTCATATTGTCTACAATGTTGAACGGTATTGTTGTGTGTACTCTTTGGTGTGTCTTCACTATGATAGGCTCAACTTCCTTGGGAAATTGGCCTTCTTTGATTGGAATGATGGGAGTCTTATTTAATATGGTAGGAACAGAAAGATGTGATGTATTTGTAGATGTTGTAGCTTTAGCTCCATCTCCTGCTGACTCTATGTCTTGAGCTCTTCTCTTAGACCAAGTATTGGCTTCTATTGTGGATTCACCGTTTACTCCATTGGAGTCTTGTTGTTCCCAATTGAAGAGAGCAGTTTCATTGTGGTGTGCTTCTTGCTGAGTAAATGACTCATTAGAAGATGCCTCTAATTGAGTATGTGAGTCATTTTGAACCATTAGTGCTTGGTTCATCCACCCATTTGATCATGTAGCCTAATTATGTGGCTGATTGAAAGGAAACCACCATTTTATGTCCATGAATAGATTATTCTGACTTGGAACTATATCTCTAGTTGGATTTCCAGAACTAAGAGGCATGGGATTATATGGTTAGAATGACCTCTGACTAAAGTTCTACCTTTGGCCTTGGTAAGGTGGCCTATTCTGTTGATAAGATGGTCCTTGATTTTTGATATTGTTGGTTGGGACTCTAAGTCTTTGGCTGAAAGGGTGGTCTATCTCCTTGACTATGCTTCTTTAAATTGGTTAACTCTTTGGTTAGAGTCTGCAATAGATTTGTCATTTCTTTTCGACTACTTTGTAACAAGTTGTTTGTTTCTTTTTGATCACTTTTCATTGCTTGCAATTCTTGAGAAAAGCCTTCTTTGGATTCCTCATAGCTAGTGTTGGCTTGAGGTGTTATTATAGTGGGTATGGGAGTGTATGGAGGGATAGTCAAAGGCATGTTTGGTTGAATATTTGGGAAAATAGGCGTAGGCAGCCTTGGGGCTATCATGCCTGCTTGGATTGAACAATTTTCAGCCCTAACAACTATGTCAAAAGCCTGAGGCAATGAAGTACCTCCCATGGACTGAATCATGATAGAGATATTATTATTCATAATTATTAAGAAATATAGGAAGGCATGGTCATATGAAGGTCTCACTGAGATAGGAATTTTATCCCATGTCTTAAGGAATCTATTATTGAAGTCTTTCATTTGTTCTTGAGGAGCTCTCTTAATGGTTGTTAATTTCTCAGCCAGAGATAAATGATCTAATTTATCCTCAAAAATATCTGATTCACCTAATCTATCCCATGAATAAATTGAGCCAATAGCTAGGGTTCTAAACCATTCTAAGGCTTTACCTTTGAAAGAGGCTGCTAGTAGCTTGGTAGCCACATCTTCATCTATGATATGATGCACACTACATATGGTGGCTACATCTCTTATGTGTTCACATGTTATTGTCTGTCATTCCCCTGTAAAGTCAAGAAGACTTTTGAGAGCTTCCAAGGGCACATCGTGATGTTGAGAAAAGTTCAAGGGGCTTCCTTGATTGAAGGGCACAAAGGCAAATTGTCTGGCCATTGTATGAGTTTTTATCTACAAGGAAGAAACTGTGCGATTTGTATTTGGGCCAGGTAGTGGATCTGAATATTCTTGTAACTCTCTAGTTAGAGATATTCCTCTCCTTCTTGAATGGAAAGGAAAAGGTCTCCTTTCTATAGTAGATGGTGTAAACTGAACTCTCCTTGTAGGGAATGCTCTCTAAGACAATCTTCAATAACTTCTAGTCAGAGGTAGCTGTGAGAACTCAGAGGGCTTTGAGCTCCTTGTCTCAACCTTTCTCATAAACTTTTGAACAGGACTAGATCTTCTATTCTCTTCACTAGTGGATTTTTCATATATGATTTGGAAAAGAAACCTCTTTAGGTCAATACCATGCAATCAACATATCAGAGATAGCATAGATTTGCAAATAAAATTCTTTTTGTTGTAGTCCCGCTGGACGTGCTAGAATTTTGGTGTGCAAAGTGGGAGAGCTTTGAATTTGATCTTTTGTTGTAATAGTCCCACTGGGCATGCCATAACTATTATACACTAAATTTTCACCCTATTCAATCTCTCTTGGTCTTGATAATCTAGTATAACATGGTAATCACTTCGAGGTAGTGGGACCTATGCTAACTTGAAGTGAAGCCTCCGGATTCTAGGCTGGTTCCTCTTGGATAATCACCTAATCTGCTCTTGAAAATGAAAATTAAACTTGAAGGAAAAGGGATAGAAGGAATTCTTGAAAGGGAAATAACTAAAATAAAATTATCCTACTAGGTGATACACCGAAGATAACTTGAAATTTGACACAGTAACCAAACTAGCATGAAGGTTCTCAGAGCTAATAGAACATAATATTTATGAATAGGATAGCATAAGTATTTCATAGAGAGGTCTAGAATGGAAAGAGGCTATTTGTGGAAAGAAAAAATTTCACAGGAAATAACATTCCCAACCAAAGTTAGACACAGACTGTAACCTTAAAATAGACATTCACTTCAACAAATAGGCACAGGAGTGAGACGAAGTAGCTAGGGATGAAAAAAATCCATAAGGTAACCTAAATCAAATCACACACAATAGTACACAAAGATGATAAAAAAAAGGCTCAGGAACTCTAAGATTTCTCTGGCATAAGAAACTATATATATTCTAGTAAGAGAAATACAAATAAAGAAAAGCTTGAGGGTAGAGAAAATGCCACAGAAAGCTCATACAAAACCTCTACTTCAATGAAAGATTACAAGAAGTGAAGATTTGAGGGGCATGAAAGATGCCATAGAAATTATTGCACCAACTAGAAAAAATCTAAGCTAAAAACCTTTGAAAATAACATATATACATGTTCCTCTAGCACACAGGCTCAGGAAACAATCAATTCTAGAAATTAGAGTTTCAATAGATTTTGCATAAACAATGCAGAAACCCTAAATCTATCAATTCTTCCCATTAATGCATGTAAAAATATCTGGGATGATTAGATATATCCTTGAATATCTTCCATCTTTCCATAAATACAGTCTGAAAAGTTGGCTTGATCCATCTCTCTTCTGTAACTTGAAATATTGCACCACCACTAGTCTCTGAGATCAGATCTTTTATGAATTTTTTAAATATTTGAATAAGAAACGGTCATAGGTGGCACAAGATGATCTTATCAATGATAAAAAGAATCTCTGACCTTTTCTTCTAAAACATAGCCACCAATATCCATCGTTCTGTTTATCTCTACTGACTTTCTTTTAACCCAGGTTCACTTCCTTTTAACTCTGGTTGCCTAAAATCCTTTATATCCTTGATTTGGGATAACATTATATTTATTGATAAGGCCAAATTATTACCTTTATTTTGTATAATTTTAAATACTCTGTTCTAGTTTCTGAAAAAACATTTGAGAACCTAGCTAGTTAAAATTTGTGATAAAGTCTAGATAGAACTGATAAACCATGGGTAGATGTTTTTGACATATTTTGCTAATATTATACATATAGTGCAGTATTTCATATAACCATCAGAATATATGTTCTAATATTTGGATTTAATTTGATTAATCTTGTTACATGAATATTTCTGCATCACAACTAACTTGATAGGAGAGAAAGCGGCTGGAGAGTGGTCGACAACATTCAAGGAAGACTGTTGAGGACCAGCTATGGTGGAGTGATCATCACAGCACCAGGAAACATGATTGCTACAATGGAGGAGCCATTATTCCAAGACATAGGGATGTAGTGTTTCTATATTCCCTCTACACTTTACTATGTTGAACTAGTCGCCCAAGCTTTATTACCCACACCGCGGGCTATTGCATTTCCATCTTCTTCTCCGACATTTTTTTAGCGAGATAGCTTCTTTTCTATTTTGTAATAAGTGTTCGATCCTCTATATATAGGGATTGGACCGATAGTTTGAAGTTAGATAGGAAAGTTAGAGAAAGAAGTTTTTGGAAGAAAACTATTGTATCTTACAACAATCTCTTTCAAGTTTCATGTATTTTTTTTTATGTAATGAGTTTTTGAAATACAATGAAGTAATTCTTGGATTACGTTCTATGTTAATAGATTAGTAGAAACTCACCAAGGGGGCCCACTTGGGGGGTGGAATAGGTTAGAATAGAATATATTTCCTTCCAACATTTCCATTATTTCAGATAGAAGTTACGATTTCTTCCTGTAGCATCGTACCTTGTGAATGTTCCTGCAACATCTGCAAGAATAGTTATAATGGATGTTCTAGGCTGAAAGTATAGGTTTAAGTAGAGTTTGCAATTTCTAGCATTCATTTTAGTAAGGAGATAAATGTATTCTTTTTCCTACAGCACTAGTGTAGGTTTCTTTTATGTATTTTTTACCTTCCTGCAGCATAAGCAGAATGACTCCTTAAGGAACCTAGTGCACATATCGTGCCGACCATTTCAAGTATACGTCCCTGGGTTGACAAGTTAAATGCACCTTATAACAGGAGAAGTAGTCCTTAGATTGAATAAACCATTCCTAAGAAAGGCCTTGAGCATGATTAATCCACACCTATTGTGAGGCAGTTTATTTTTGGCGTCGCTACCGGGGATGGTGTCAAGCTAGGAACATTTTTGAGTCATTTTTTCATTCCTAGTTAGTTTTTAGATTTGTATCCCAAAAAATTGCTTCACAAGCGTGAAGAATTCAATTGCATGCATCGAAGAGAAAGGTGATGAGATGAATATGACAGATTTCTCCCAGCAGAGTTTGCTAATTTGAACATGGAAGTTGAAGAAGTTGAGTTACCCTTTGAAGATGCAATCCTCAACTTTCCTACAACATCTTCCTCCAGAGTAGAACCACTTGATATAAGCGGCTTCCGACCTTTTGCAGAAATATTGGCCAGCTTTCTAGATAATTCTCGCTCAAATCCACCTATATTTAATAATCCAGTAGCTAATGCTCCTTTCCAGCAGCAACCCCATAATCAAATATCTCAAGTAATGGCACACCCTACTTTCCCATTTCCTCTCCCAAGCCTTATAAACAATGCTAATCTCAAAAATATAACCACAAATGCTCTTCCAAAGTTTTATGGTCTTATAACAGAGGATCCTGACACTTTCTTGTTTGAGTTTGACATACTCTATTGAAGCTTTGACTATAATACCGATGCCCATAATCTCAAGTTGTTTCCTGCAACATTGAAAGAGTTAGCCTTACTATGGTTCATGGGCTTAGGATCCAATGCAGAAAGTACCTGGGATGAGATGCAGACGTTGTTTCTATAGAAATATAAAGATTATTGCAAAGGCAGTGACCCAAAAGGAGATGATATCTTTAGGATGTCTCAAAAGGAAGACAAAACATTGGAGGACTATGTTTCACATTTTTTGTACACAATGCAGAAGAATCCCCAGCATGTACTGGCAGAGGATTCACAGAAACTAGTCTTCTTGAGAGGGGTAAACAACAACTGTCTAGAAGCATTAGACTTGATGGCTAGTGGAGACATATCCCAATCCTCTTGGGATGATCTCAAGAAAATATATCTCAACTACTCAAGGTCAACTATGAAGAAAGGCAGAGGATACCGGCTCACAGTCACAAAATGGATTGGTTCGGGCATTTCAAAGCTGGAGATATCTAATTTACTCACGTATTTCCAGCAAGATATTATAAATGATGTAGATACACATCTTGACACAATGACTACCAAGAAGAAGCATACAAAAGCTGAATCACAATTGGCTGAGTACTGTCCACACTACCGCAAGCAAAAGAAAGACTGCGGATGTAAGCTGGTAGCAAACTTGAAAAGTCAACATTTTCCAACTGACTACATGAAGATAGAAGGATACAATGATCAAGTGTTCTTTGTTGCTCAACATTGACCATGGGCTTCATGATAAGGTATGCCACAAGATCCTCTACAATTTTCAAATTTTAACAATAATCAGTGGCAAAACCAAAATTATCAGAACACTTCTCAGTACTCTCAACCTCAGTGGAAAAACTAGCAGAATAACCAATGGCCTAACTAGAAAAATAACCAATGGAAAAACCCATAAAATAATCAATGGCCAAATTAGAAAAATAACCAATGGAAAAATCAGCAAAATAACCAGTGGCCTAATCAGCAGAATCAATGGCAACCACCGCAAGGAAATTGGCAACAAACTAATCAATGGAGGGGGCCTCCATAGTGGCCTAACCAAAATTCTAGTTGTCCATAATTACCACCTCTAGTGAAACCACCTACAATAATTCCACCTCCTACAGCACCTAATGCTAATCCAAAGCCAACCCAATTGCCTACTCAACCATAGCCAAATCCAAACAACAAATAGCAGCAGCAAAAAACATACACTACTGACACTCAGAAGTGCCCTACTTATTCATTAGAGATAGCTGATATCCATTTGAGGTCTGGCACCACCCTACCTACACCTGAATATCCTATTATCATGGAAGTTGTAGACACTCCTGTAGCACTACTTCCAGAAGCCACACTGCAAAATACCAGCCAGCCGACTGATATACCCAGCAGAACTACTGTCCACACTTCAAATCCACCCTTTCCACATAGGCTAAACAAAGAAAAACCTATACCCCAAGAGGAAGAAAGATTTGATATTATTGAGCAGCTGAAAAATATGAACATTCAAATCCCTCTGTTCCAAGCTATCAAAGATATACCTCTTTATGGAAAGGCTATAAGGAAGCATGCCTTAAGAAGCCAGGATGGAAGAAGAAAGATGCTCAAATAGTACATGTTGTAGGGAAATTAGCAAATATCATGTTAGGAAAGGTGGTAATACCAAAGTATTCAGATCCTGGCAGTCCAGTAGTCTACCTGATAATAAATGGACAAACTATGAAAAATGCTCTAGTTGATTTGGGAGTAGGAATAAATGTCATGACTAAAGATACAATGCATAGGCTAAGCATAGAAGGCTTAAGAATAACAACCATAGTGTTACAACTTGCTGATAGTTTAACTGTTACTCCAAAGGGTCTCATAGAAGATGTGATAGTAACCTTAGACTCATGGGAGTATCCTGTTGATTTTCTTATCCTATCACCTACAGTAAACTTTTTTGGCTATCCTGTAATCTTGGGAAGACCTTGGTTAGACACCACTGATGCCAAAATTAATTTCAGATCAGACAGTATGACAATTTCAAATGGTCAAGCCATAAGGAAGCTAGCCCTATATCCTCCTACCCAACCCCAGCCAGACTTAGGAGAACCTATTTGGCCAGACTTAGGAGATGAGGAGGAAGAGCTGAATTTAGTAGCCCAGCTCATGATGTTGCATAGGCAATCTTTTCTAAAGATGCAAGAGGAAGATGATGTGATACAGAGAGTTCTTACCAATGAATGTATTGTGGCTAAAGATGTTTCTGAAAGTTCTATTTTATAGCTATGTACCTATGAGGACTATATGTCTCCAGCAACCCCTGAAATAATTGATCAATTACTGACAAGTGAAATAGCTAGAAGTCCAGTGCCCGAAGTGTTAATAATAGAGCTAACAACAATAGTGGAACTTTCCTCTAGTCGTAACCTACATGTGAACAAGTTGTCACAATCATAGTTGGCATTGTTAACCAAGGTCCTCATTCAGCATGAAAAAGCCTTTGCATGGGATTATGGGGATATGGAGGGACTAAACACTAAACTCTGGACCCACAGAATCTACATCAGTGATGGAAGCTTGCCACTTTGTCAACCACATAGGAGAATAAATACCACACTAAGAGAAATAGTTAAAACTGAGTTGCAGAAGTTTTTGGATGCTGGATTCATCTATCCAATCTCTGATAGCAAGTGGGTATCACCATTGGTCATTATACCTAAGAAAGGAGGTAAGTGGCGGATATGTGTGGATTACAGGGAATTAAATAATGCCACAAAGAAGGACCACTTTCCTTTACCTTTTATTGACCAGGTCTTGGATAATTTGGCTGGAAAGAAATATTTTTCCTTTCTGGATGGATACACTGGTTACAATCAGATAAGAATTACCCCCGAAGATCAGGAAAAGACCACATTCACATGCCCTTGGGGCACATATGCCTATTTAGTATTACCATTTGGATTATGCAATGCACCTGCTACCTTTCAGAGATCTGTGATCAGCATCTTTGTTGATATATCACATGATTGCATGGAAATCTACATGGATGACTTCACTACATTCGGTGTCACATTTGAGGAAGCTCTGGAGAACTTGGAGAAAGTACTAATCAGATGTGAGGAACATAACCTATCTCTCAATAGTGAAAAGTTCTTTCTGATGATGTAGGAAGGAGTGGTGTTTGGACATTTTATCTCCAAAGCTGGAATCCAGGTAGACCCTGTGAAGATAGAGGTAATTCTCACACTCCCTATTCCTACTAAGCAAAAATATGTCAGATCTTTCCTATGTCACGCTGGCTATTATAGGAGGTTTATCAAGAAATTTAGTCAAATTGCTAGTCCTCTATACAACTTACTTACCAAAGAAGCTGAATTTTCTTGGACAAAAGAATGTGATGAATCCTTCCTGCAGCTCAAGTCACTTTTGACAACTACACCAGTACTTAGGGGTCCTAACTGGACTTTGCCATTTCACATACATACAGATGCTTCAGACTATGCCGTAGGTGCTGTCTTAGGACAAAAGTTTAAAAACATTGAAAATGCAATCTATTATATCAATAAGAGTCTACATGGACCAAATTTAAACTATACAGTGACTGAGAAAGAATTGCTAGCAGTAGTTTATGCTGTAAACAAATTCTGCCATTATGTAACTGGTTATCCTATTTTTGTTCATACTGACCATACAACAATTAAATATCTCATGAACAAACCTGCCATCACAGGCAGGTTAGCAAGATGGCTTCTTCTTTTGTAGGAATTTGATATAACATTCATTAACAAGCCAGGGAAAGAAAATGTGGTAGCTGATAATCTATCTAGAATTCATCATGTTGAAGAAGATACTACTTTGATAGATGATGCATTTCCAGATGAACATTTATTTCATATTGCTGTCTAGAATCCATGGTATGCTGATATAGCTAATTACCTAGCAGCTAACAAAATGCCAACACATTTCTCTTATAAGGATAAGAAGCTGCTTGTAGAGAAAAGATTCCATTTCTCTTGGATTGATAGCACATTATTTTACACTGGACCTGACCAAGTCATGAGGAGATGTGTGAGAGAAGATGAGACATA
>MU223104.1:2653092-2677810 GCA_018584345.1 Thuja plicata
AATATCAGACATCGGAAGTCAAGCCCCTATCACCCTCAAGCCAATGGACAAGCAGAAGTAACAAATTGGGAAATAGAAGCAATCTTAACAAAGACAGTTCATTTGCATCGCCGAGATTGGAGCAGCAGACTATCAGAAGCCATCTAGGCATATAGAACAACATGGAAGACCACCACAGGGTTCACTCTATTCAAACTATTATATGGTAAAACAACAATGCTACTGATTGAATTTGAACAAAAAACATTAAGAACATTGCTGGAATTAAATATTGATCTTCCTACAGCACAGAGAGAACGCTTATTGCATCTCAATTCTTTGGATGAAATGTGCAAGTCTTCCCTGCAGTGCACATAAATTGTCCAAAATCAAAGAAAATAGTGGCATGAATCCCATATTAAGAGTAAGTAGTTCCAAGTTGGAAATTGGGAATTGTTATATGATTCCAGATTCCAAGAGATACCAGGCAAGCTATAGACATGATGGCTGGGTCCATATGAAATAAGCCATGTATTTACAAATGGAGCAATCTAGTTGACCGCAATTGACCCTGTACACTTCAAGCTACTAGTCAATTGACATAGGCTAAATTTGTATCACCAGCCACAGACGAAAGATGGCTTCCTACAACAATTGAACCAGCCAGTTTTAAAGGATCAACATGTAACACTTCCTAGAGCAGAGGGTGTCAACCTTCTTCCTATATCTCTTCAATAAGAATTCCTTTGAAGCATGACCATAATAAAAAATTTATGTTTACATAAATTTTAAATTCTCCATTCACTTTCTACATTCTTCTTTTTCAACCCATTTCATTTCTTAATCTTCCATCCACCCACCTTCCATGTCATCATATTTCTATGCTTTCAATAAAGAGATAGTGTGCTAACACATACCAACTGCCATTGCCATCATTCCACTCTCACCAACCTTTCCTGGCACGTGTGATGATCAATTAATAGGTACGAGCTTTTCAAATTTATTTCCATTTTTAGAATATAGATTTCGTTGGTTATATCGAATACTGCAATAAATGTATCGTTGCCGCCTTAATCTAGTTTTGCACCTTCTACCAAGTTTGACAAGTGAGGACACTTGTCAATATTTCATAGGGGGCAAGGAAGTGTGCCAATTCTTAAAATGTCATTTCTATTTACTTGTTAAGATCCTCAAATCTATACTTTGGCATTGTCTTAATTAAAATCCAACTGCCGCATCACACAAGTGTCAAGTGTCGTACCTTTATTTTGAATAAACCCCTAACTGTCAGACTAGATGTGACCCAACATTAAAACCATGACATAACTCTCACATGAATATCTATGATTCATTCTATTAAACTACATTATTATTGTTCACATCAAGAATACCAGAAGATTGTGAAAGAGGGTCTGTGGTTTTACAAGTAGTCTGAAATTCAAAAGAGAAGAAGGTAATTATCGAGAACAAAGCAGAGGTTGAATTTGGTAAGCACAAATGGGGGGCCAATTGCAGTGGAATGAACCAGTGGTTCATGGTATTTTACTATCTGATGTTGAGGTAGTAAGAATATTTAATGCCTGTGGATGGCTGGGATATTTCTTAAAATTGACAGAGTTTGATGAGGAAGCAGTAACAGAATTTGCAAACACATTTGATGAAGGCCAAGCAATGGTATGGGGGTTGATAGTTTTTGCAACAGAGGAGAAAATAGTGGAAGTAACTATTTTTCCAGCAGCAGAGGAACACTACCCCAATGCGCACGATGCCAGGTCAGCGAGGGCCCAGTTCACCCTACTAGGAGACCCTGCGCTGGAGATCACTAAATAGGGGTGCAAAAGAATGTCCATTCCTCCACCATATTAGGAGTTGGCCACACACATTATTAGGTATTTCACTTGTGAAGGATGATTCTCTAATTTACATGTGCATCATTTTAAGCTGCTTAGTTATGTACGACATAATATCCCAATGAATGCCCCCAATTTTTTGTTTAATATGATGTGCATTAGTGCCGAAGAAACCTAGAAAGGGAATGAAAAATCTATTACTCACAATGCCCTAATTAAATTACTCATAGAAATATCTCTTAGGGATGTCTCCCTTATGGCATGGGTAGAGTTTTTCCATCATAAAACCCTGCAGCCTCAAATTGCCCCTAATGTGCAAATTAGCCAAGATAATGCAGTTTCCCCTGACCCAGTTGCCGAGCAAAGTACCCAAGGGGAAGAAACCAAGAATTTACAAGAAAATGTGCCTTTACCTACTCATATGAGAAATATACCTACCTCTGCCTGAACAAAAGGAAAACAAAAGTTATTGGGAGAAAATTCAGTTCCTACAGTTGAGCCACGAAACCCTCAAGTCTTGAGAAAGAAGAAAATGAAGTCAGTTCCTGCAGCCACTACTCCTGCAGCAGAGAAAACAAAAAGGGTTAGTAAGAAAAAGGCTATAGAGGTTGAGGAAATCCCTGTAAGAAGAAGATCTAGGATGAGAGGGCAGATTCCTAAAGCACCCACCGAAAGCCAGTCCGCTTCCCCCAAATAATTTGACGAGGAAAATCCTATTCATATTGTTCCGGATGATTCTCCCAGCCAGTCTGAGATTCTAGACATTCCTCAAAATCTCGATGAAGAGTGTGAAGCTGAGCCAAATGTATGTCAAAATGACCCAAGAGTTAGTCATTAGTATGTTCCAACCTGTGAAAAAGAAACCCCTATAACTCACCAGCTAGCTTGCACAAGAAATGCCCTAGTTTCCTATAAGCGAACTTGGTTAATAAAATTCTTAGAGCAGTTATGGAGGAAACAAAGGAAGAAGAATAAACAAGATGAAAATAGTGGTCCGATTACTCTACAAATTCTTCTCTTCCAGTTATATAATAAGAATGTGCTGAAAATCACTCTATGGGGAGAAGAGAAAAATAAATTGTAGAAAGTAATAGCAGAACAAGGAGAGGAAATTGCAGAATTAAAAGATCAGTTGGCAAGACAATTGCAGAGAATGGAACATGCCCTTAAGCTGACTGACCAAATAATTGCTTGTAGACTACCACCCAGGGTCTATACCATCTATCCAAAAGAAAAATTCCTCCTATTTCAGTTGATGATGATCCTCAAAGATGTAAATGCAGAGTTCAATTCAGCCCAGGAATTCTATGGTTTATACTAGACCTTTCCATCTTGGCAAAAAAACCTACTCTGTGAGTTGTATGTGCATAATTCATCATCCCTACAGAGACTGAATGAAATCCCCTACCTTACATAGGGGATATACATCTAAGGGCCCTAATGTCTTGGATGCACAATGAGGCTAACTATGATAGACAATTAGAGAATTAAAGAGAACTTGAGAAAATGGAACCCCTGCCATTAAGAGTAGAGAGCAGTCAACTAGAATTATTCCTGAGGGATTGGTTCAAACTGACATATGGGAATATTAAAAAGGAAATCAGAGATAAAATTTTTAAACTCAGAATAGATGCGTATGCAGAATACAACAACATGTCTTATTTTGTCTTCCAAAGAGCCTTAACCGGTGCCAGAAGTAGATGGGGCAGATTATCAGAGGCATTCAAAAGGTCAGAACCACATAGCCCAATTAACCTTGAATCAACCATACACCAGGCACCAAAATACATAGAGCTAGGTAGGAAAATTAGGCAGGAGCTCAGGTGTCCGCTCACAATGCAGCCGCCCATGCTCCTTTGGCCCTTGTATGACATCAACACTACCAGGCTTGACAGGCTATAGGAGGATCACAGAAGAGAAGTTTGAGAAAGAACAAGAGGATTCTACTATTCCTTCAAGAGCCAGAGGTGAGGAAGAACTGAAGTTGGTGACTTTAGGTCAATTTCCTGAAGATACAATTCTTGAGGACAAGCATTTGATTAACCAAGGGGAAGATGATAAGGCCAACTTATTTCCTTTATGTTGTATAATTTTAAATACTCTATTCTAGTTTCTGACAAAACATTTGAGAACCTAGCCAGTTAAAACTTGTGATAAAGTCCAGATAGAAATGATAAACCATGGGTAGATGTTTTTGACATATTTTTCTAATATTATACATATAGTGTAGTATTTCATATAAGCATCAGAATATATGTTCTAATATCTAGATTTAATTTGATTAAGCTTGTTGCATGAATATTTCCGCATCACAACTAACTTGACAGGAGAGAAAGTGACTGGAGAGTGGTCGACAACATTCAAGGAAGATTGTTGAGGACTAGCTATGGCAGAGTGATCATCACAAAACCAGGAAACACAACTGCTACAATGGAGGAGAAATTATTCTAGGACACAGGGATGTAGTGTTTCTATATTCCCTCTGCACTTTATTATGTTGAACTGGTCGCCCAAGCTTTATTAACCACACCGCGGGCTATTGCATTTCCATCTTCTTCTTCGACATGTTTTTAGCAAGACAATTTATTTTTTGTTTTGTAATAAGTGTTCGATCCTCTATATATAGGGATTGGACCGATAGTTTGAAGTTAGATAGGAAAGTTAGAGAAAGTAGTTTTTGGAAGAAAACTATTGTATCTTACAACAATCTATTTCAAGTTTCATGTATTGTTTTTTATGTAATGAGTTTTTGAAATACAATGAAGTAATTCTTGGTTTACGTTCTGTGTTAATAGATTAGCAAAAAATAACCAAGGGGGCCTACTTGGGAGGTGGAATAGGTTAGAATAGAATATATTTCCTTCCAGCATTTCTAGCATTTCCAGCATTTCCAGTATTTCAGATAGAAGTTACAATTTCTTCCTGCAACATCGTACCTTGTGAATGTTCCTACAACATCTGCAAGAATAGTTATAATGGATGTTCTAGGATGAAAGTATAGGCTTAAGTAGAGTTTGAAATTTCTAGCATTCATTTCAGTAAGGAGATAAATGTATTCTTTTCCTGTAGCACTAGTGTAGGTTTCTTTTATGCATTTTTTACCTTCCTGCAGCATAAGCAGAATGACTCCTTGAGGAACCTAGTGCACATATCATGCCGACCATTTCAAGTATACGTCCCTGGGTTGACAAGTTAAATGCACCTCATAATGGGAGCAGTATTCCTTATATTGAATAAACCATTCCTAAGAAAGGCCTTGAGTATGACTATTCCACACCTATTGTGAGGGGGTTCATTAATCCTAAGTTTTTTCTTGAGACTAGGTGACCACCATAAGATTAGATCAAGATTGGAAAATCAATGATAAGTCTCATATCCTCAAGAGAATAATTCATTTCCTTACAAGACTTAGCGACCATCATGATCTTAACCCGACTCACCTTTTACCATGGGGTCCTTATCGAGACTTGGCGAGTGCATTGTCTCGCAATCTCTTAACACTTTTCTTAGCCATGATTTCTTTAAGAGACTTAGCGACAACCACAAGATCATATGGGCTCATTTATTTCCATTTGTCACTATATCATTTGTTTATGACCACTTTATCCATGAATTCCACCCTATCACTGTTTGGACCCCTGCAAATCTACCACATGGCGTTCATGTGTCATTTCTTGCATGTTGGATCTCGATCACCCTGGCTTTGAATCCAGCTTAACCTTGATTAACTCAAACTCTTAAATTTCTGAGTCATTAAAACATTTGGTTGACTGTGGGTTTATTGTGAGACCTAGCGACCAAAAGGACCTTAACCCGACTTGGCTTGAACTCTGCTTACATCTGTAGGGTTAGAAAATACATTAATTTTTTATGTCTGCAAACTATTTTTAAACTAAGGGTTAGGTCGGGAGACTTAGAAACCACCGTAAGATCATATCTTGATCGGATGATCAATGCTAAGTCTCGATAGTCTAAGTGGATATTCCATTTCCTTGGGAGACTGCACAACAAAGGCAATCTTGCGATCACTGAACAACATGGAATATTCCTTTTCCCTTGCACGACTAAGCAACTAAGGCAAACTGAAATGCACACATGACTTAAAAAGAACTTAAGTCACTTGGAAAAGGTAATGAGAAAATAGAACAGTTTGAAGGAGAACTAGGGTTTATACCAAATTTGTATAGGGTTTTCAATACTTAGGTTATTTTTCCATGAATTAGGGTAAAATAAAGAGCCTAGAAACTTGCAAAGAGAAAGATTAAGACCAGGAAATATGTAGAATCTTACAAGCTAGGCTCTACCCTTGTGGGAGCCATATTTTCCTCCACTTATAGCCAAAATTCTCATGTAAATGGGAAATTTTGGGTAATAGTAGCAGTGATTCAAATCTTTGCAGAGTAGACTTAATAGTCTTTTCATAAATCCTCTCACAAGGTGACATTTCTACATTCATGTGTTTGAAGACCTCTAACAAGGTCGCTCCTAATAGGGTGATTAAATCCTCTAATAGGGTCACACCTTACAGTGTGTTTTGTAACCTTTAAGAAGGTTGGCTCCTAAAAGGACTTACTTCAGAAGAGTGAAAAATAGTAACTAGTTACAATTGGTGGTTTTCTAGAATTGGGTTTCCATGGAAAATCTTGGTGTCATCTATGTACATGTTATTTTTTTCATGCTTTATGTTTCTGCACTTAATCACTAAAGGATAATCACATTTAATATATTAATATTTCTTTGTTAACCAAGTAACAAGAGAATATCTTTTATTAACCGAGCATAGTGATAAGATTGTTTAACACATCTAAGGGAATTGGATTTTTTTTGTGGTAACTGATTCACCCCTCCCCTCTCACTTACTTAACTCATTTCCAATAGTCCATTCTTGTTACATGGTAATAAATCTGATACTACACATGGACTCAAACTTTCTCTGATCAAACCTTTCTGCAACAGCTCATTAACTTGTCGCCTGAGTTCTTCATTCTCAGTTGCTGTCAATCGGTGTGGTGCCTTGTTTGGAAAACTATCTCCCTCAATCAGATCAATACAATGACTAATATCTCTCATTGGTGGAAAACCATTAGGTATATTATCTAAAATTATCTCCTTGTACTCGATAAACAACTTTTCAACTTCTTCGAGAGTTTTATCTTCTATTTTATCACTCATTTTGTTAGGAATCAAAGCATAGCATACACAATTTCTCTTAAGATCCTTAACAAACTGTCTACCTTCCATCAAACAAACTTTCACATATGTACATATCTCACCAACAAATTATTCAACTGAAGGTAATAAGATTTGTCTCTTACCATCAACTCAAATAGTATACTTGTTCAATCTTCCATCATGTATAGAATGTCTATCATATTTTCAAGGTCTACCCAACAAAATATGACAACAATCCATAGGCATAATATCACACAACACCTTATCATAATACTTTCTAATTTTTCAGATTCACAAATCATTGTTCACTCACCATAAGTGTATGCTCATCCTTGATCCATGAAATCTCATAGGGCTTTGGGTGCTTCATTCTTTCCAATTGAAACTTGGTGACCGTTTCCTTAGATGCCTGATTCTCCAAAGCTTCCACTACCAAAAATTAATTCCCAAAGTTTGTCTACAAATCTGCATCTAGTCTTGAAACTACTCTTTCTTACTGGATCTTTCTTATTATTCTCACTCCATAATATTCTTCTGACCATTAGGTTTCCTTTCTTCTCCAGTTCATTCGGTGACTCATCTTGCACCAAAGAATTTATTCTACTACCGAATTTCTTGCTCGTATGTGTACACTCAAATGATCTATGTCCCTCTTCTCCACAATTGTAACAAGTTCCTTGGAACCCTCTTCTACTATATCCACCTCGGGAGTAGTTTCCTCTTCCTCGGAATGAAGTTCCACCTTTCCACTTGGTCTTTCCTTTGTCTTGATGTGTGTCTTGATTTGTCTTCTCATGATCATATCTATTTTTTTCACCATAAGATGTACCTCTTCCTCTAGGGAATCTACCACCTCTTCCTCTTTGTCTTTATTCATGTATTTTTTTCAATTTCTCCTCAACTTTTAGGGAAAACTGATAAGCCTCCTAAATAATCTATATCCTTACCAAGATGATCTCATCTTGTATAGAACTTCTTAATCCATTCAGGTATCTTTCTATTCTTTCCACCTCATCCTCAACATATCCAGATCTGATATCTAATATGTAAAATCTCTCAATGTAATCTTTCACCGAGCTATCTTTCTGCTTCAAACTTTGCATTCTCCTAACTAGGTTAATTTGGTAATCACAAGGTAGAAACTTTCCTTTGAACTTGTTTATCATCTTATCTCATACCTTGATCTTGTCTTTACCCTTCTTCTTTTGATCCAATTGTAGATGCTACCACCACAAGGATGCATGACCTTTCAACATTGTACTCGTAATATTTACCTTTTTTCCTTTGATAAATTCTCATACTCAAAGTATTTTTCCATCTCGGTTACCCAATCTATCAGTTCATTTGAATTGAATTTCTCACTATACTCAGGAGGATTAAACTAAGGTGTGGACTTCAAACTTGTCAATGCTCGGAGGAATATTTCTTCTTCCTAATCCATCACAAGTGTAGGTGTGGCTTCTCCCTACACTTCCTCAACTTCATCATCACCAAAATCCTCACGATGCTTTCCTCGACAATGGGTTATCTCAAAAGCTTCTAATCTCATAGAAATCTATCTTAGCATATTAGCTAAGCCTGGATCTGCATTTCCTCTCCCTTGAACCATCTTGAAACCCTTTACAATTGTAGGTCAGATTTCAATCTTCTACCCCATAACAATACCAATTAGGATCTACAAGAAGGAACCTTAGATCTTACCTTCTCTTTGATACCACCTAATGCAAGGAGGGTTAGTAACTAGGGCCAAGGGTGCTACCAGCTACCAAACCAGCTTACAGAACACAACATAGAAGCTTTAAACACAAAGAAGGAGAGAATGCATACATAATTTATATTATTTAATCAAACTTCATACATGAAGGGCTTTAAGGCCTTCCTGGATATGGCCAAATACATTCAAAGTATTTTCAATAAATTCCTCATACATGTGAGGTCATAAACCCTCGATCCAACTCTCCTACCTAACTAATCCTAATCTAAGTTCCAAACACTAATTTTATACAAAAGGCTACTGAAAAGGTCAGCCCCAAATGATCGTAAAGATCCAACATAGGAAACAACAATGACCCAAATTTAGGTCCACACATATCCCAATGAGACACCCCAACATTAATTATGCTACAAGAATTAAATGCACATTTTGGCCACAAGATCCAACATCCAAAACCAACTTGGTGAGAAAGACTATTGAGCAATGGAGACCAATCAGTGAAATCACCGAGCAGTCAAGAACAACCACTGAGACCCATTGGTGAAACACGCCAAAACAAGTAAACCGAGCTCGATCGGTGAAATGAAATAATGAACCTTCAACTGACCAAAGAAGAGAAGTTACCAAACAGTCTCCAAAAGCTACTGAACTTAAAAAAATATATTTTTTATTGATATAGGATTTTCAAGAGCCCAATATGCTCCTACATCATATCTAGAGTCAACTAGAATAAATATACCTTTCTAGACCACTTTCACTTGTGTATTTAATTGACTCGTAGTAAGGAAAACCTTAATTTTCCAAGAAGTCATGTCTTGTCTCTCTCCCTCTCATATGGAGCTCAGAGTAAGTAAGATCTTACTAGCCAAAGAAGCCACATGTTCTTCCTTTCTTACCTCTTGTATGATAAATGTGTGTACATACAATATATTTATCATATTTCTCCTTTTATCTTGGCATTTGAGATTGATGATATCCTAAGTCCCTATGGGCTTGATGTTTTCTTATCCCTTTTGTCTCTTGATGAATTTCTTTTTATGTTATCTTATACTTTATTGAGAGTATGAGAGTGAGCTCATACTCTCATTGAATTGGGGGCCAACTCTAGTGTTGTCAAATGTCCTCATACATTTACATTCTCTCATAGTTTTTACTTTAGGGCTCTTGATTCTATGCCCTTTGATCATACTGACCTTGCTAAGCCCGAGGCTTAACTTCATGTGCATAATATTCCTCAAAAGTTCCATCAAATCCTAATCCATCCCACCAAGACTATACTATTTCACCTAGAACCCTAGTCCCAATGGACTATGGAAATAGGCACTATAGTCTTCTTAGACGATGATGCTAAGCACAACTTCAATCCAAAAAGAACCCAAATTTAAATATGTTAGTAATTAGATTTTGGTGAGGGGGAAAATACAATCCAAGTCATCCTTCTTTGATATTTTCACACCTTTAATTGAATTTGAGTATAAAAGAAGGCTCCACATCCTCATTTAAATACCTCATTATCACACATCACTCTCTCATAAAGCATTTGAGAAATACTACCAGTCATTTCTAAGCCACTCAAGAAGGAGAATAAAGCATTAAAGGATTTAGTATTAAAGGTGGCATCAATGATCAAGTTATTACATTCCTCCCATTAGTGAGAATATGCAAGAACTTATTTTCCAGCATTAATGGAGGCTCCAAGACAAGGATATTTCAATGGATAAGGTATATTATAATGATTCAACATTATATACTTGAAATTTTTAGATTATTTCAGCCATCATTATTGTAGGGAAGGTTTAATTTTTTGTGGCTTGATAGAGGAAATCCCCTATACAAACAAAACATCATTTTTCATCTCTTGTGTGCAGGTTCATAGATCCAAAGGTGAATTATTAGATATATAACAAAGTTTGACTGAGACATGAAGATTCAAAACTTAAAATTAGGACCCAGATGCTTTAGTATTCCACACATAGTCTATACTTAGCAAATTAACGTGACACTTTTTTTGAGATTTTTAAGGTGACACATCAAAGTTCCATTTTGGTTCCTAATCTACAAATGATATCATTTTTGGGTCTACTAGGACAATGGTTGTAACAAAAATAGTCCTACCATTTTGAGCTCAAATTTTATTAACAAGTTCCTCTCTAAATCCCCTTTCTATATTTGTGTTTTATTTTTCTTTGTTAGACCTATAGTTGTTTGTTCATGCTAATTATTGTTCAATTTCATATCTTTTACTTGGTATTAATTGTATAATCACATCATAAAAAAATGAGTCAAAGTTAATAATATGTTTCATATCTTCCTAAATCACTTTGCATTAAGCTCTTGTTTACATCCACTGTCTTATAATTGAATCAATTGTCAATCTCCCAAATGAAATTAAGTGAAAATACAAGTAGGTTTAAACTTGAAAGTGCATAATTAGACCCCTACCTTAAATCCAGACTGTTTCACTTCATATCAAAGAATGGTTAGTTTTTATTATTGTGAATTGATTTTTTATTAAATTCATCCCCACCATGTTTTTCAAACTATCCATAACCATTGTGTCGAGTCCTCTATGGCATCTAAATGCTGAGTTCTTCACATTAGTTTTTTCTAGGCATAGATTGCTTGGCAATATTTTTTTCCCTCCATCATGGCTCATTATATTTGTGGTCAAAATATTTTATTACACCCTCCATGAAGCAATAAAATATATTAGATTACACCCAACTAAAATTATGTGATGTTATCCATGCCATAATATCTTGGTCAAGATTCATACTATTGTATTTTTTGTGAGGATTGATTCCTTTATTTTAGCTAATTAAGTAGAAGGACTACCTTCTAAGGCAGAGTGAATGTATTGAATTAGGGCATATTAGATATTTCAATGTAACACAAATTGTTGGCATTATGTGAGTTTTGGAGGAGATATGCAGGGCGGTCATGAGTGGTTGCATAATTGGTTGTCCTTGATGGCAATGTATTTAGTTATCATGATTATTGTGATTGGTAAGGACTGTACATGATTGGTAAAGGGAAGATAACCCATGTATGTTGATTGGTGTTCAGGAAGAATAATATCAGACACAAATTGAAGTAGTGGTCGAGTTGAGGAAAGATTCAGATACTGCGACCAAAGATACAATATGTATATGTCTTGGATTACTAAGAGGGGGGTTGAATAAGAAAAATGTGATTATTTAATTTTAAAAACTTAACTCTGATCAAACTTTATAGGATAAACAACAACAAAAACTAAATCACCCAATATCTTTAATAACTTAAAAAACAAATTCCATAAATAGTAAATAACATGCACATTAACCATTTAACATATTTGACACCACATTTAAAGAAGAAACCCAATTTGGGACAAACCTCTGTGGGAATTGCCACCCATAATTGAAAAATACTCTTCTGAAGTATGCTCGGTTAAAAGCTTATCTTGTTAAAGATTACAATACACATTTGTTAAATGTGACCCTGTTAGGGGATTTACATCAAACCTGTTAATATCTTGAACCTATTAGGAGTGGCCTGGTTAGAGGACTTTGTACACTCTTTTAGAAAGTTACATTTCTCAAGGATTTTACAAAAAGGTTGTTAAGTCCACTTGGTTAAGAGATTTTATTGTTACAAATGCAAATAAGAAATAGTATGGAAAATTATCTATAAAAATTCAACTACCTCTTGCTTGATCAGATCCCTTTATGCTCTCTTTGACTACTGGCATCAATGATTCATCTATCTCTACTCTAAACTCAAATTATCACTTCTTTTCTCTTCACTGCATCACTCGGTAGCACTTCAACACTTCAACTTGCCAATCATTTGTTCTTCAAATTCATCCTTTAAATAGACTCTTTTTTTTACTCTTAATCTATTTTATTAGGTTTTCCTTCAAACATGATCAACTATTAGATTGACTTTTTGAACTAATTCAGTGAACTTGAAACTCAGTTAGCCGCTTGGGCATTACCTCAGAACTTGCACTTTTCTTGCAAATAAAACCTTCACTTTTTTCGCTTAATCTATACCATAGATTTCTTCCTTGAATTTTCCCAACTATAGATCTTGTAACCAACTTCCTTTTCATTCTGGGAATCCTCTAGATCACTGTAGAATTGCATTAAATGCATTCTTATCCTTGTTTCTAACATCTGTTAAGCTCGGCAAAAAACTTGGTTCGATGACTAACATGCACTGCTCGGTGCTTGAATGTCTCAGTTTTTTGACCAACTTTCATAACCCTTTACTGAAAGACTCTCTCTACTCGGTAACTTAACTCTTTAGTCTTACCGAATTTCCCAATCTTCTTTACCAACTTGATAAAGTAGAAACCAATTATCTCAAGATGATCTTATCATTGTCTAATCTTTATCTATTTCCCAATTAAACCAACTCTGAAAGATATGGAAATTCAATATGAACTAGAAATTAATTGCTTGACATCAATGAAAAAATAACAACTGATCTAATTCTTTCTATAATCATGCATACCTTTGATCTTAGACTTAATCATCATCTCCATCAATTGAGTAACAATCCATCTCTTTGGAATTGATGGCAACACCGTCAAATGATGATGGAAACATTGTTCCTCTCCCTTTTACATCTCTATTATGTCTTTACTCCCTATGATCTTTTTGTTCTTTTTCTCCCTCTATTTTCATTCTCTCTTAACATCTTTATGCATATTCTTCATCTTTTTGTTCTTTCAATTAGTCATTCCCCCTTCATATTTGTATTCATCAAATTTTCATTCTCCCTCTTTGACAACAATGCCAAAGGTTCATACTCCCGGAAACTTGTTTAGGTAGTGGATCATACCTTGCATGTACTGATAACTCTTTTCATAAAAAAATACTTTACACAACTTTAGGCAAAACCTAAAGTGTGAACACTAGCATCAACTCAAAAAATAGATAATCTATTGAGTCCTAGAATTGATTCAGCATGTATCTTTCTCTAATGAATGTTAGATAGGGGTAGGAACCCTAATTTACCTTGGAGATACTCAAAAGCATGCTTTTATAGTGGCTTGGTGAATATATCTACTAATTTCTTCTTTGATTTCACATGCTCCAACATTACCTTCTTGTCTTAAGCTTTCTCTCTCAAGTAATGATACTTGATAGAGATGTGCTTGTTCTTAGAATGCATTACTATATTCTTTGATATGCTTATAGCACTTGTGTTATCACAAATGATAGTAACTGGATCGGTAATATCCTCTTGCATACCTTCTAGTAGTTGTTTAATCCATACAATATTTGCACAATTCATAGCTGCTACAAGATATTGAGCCTCGAAAACAGACTATGATATACAATTCTTCTTTTTACTCAGCCATGTAACTAGTTTTTCTCCTAAAAAGAAAGATCCTCCACTTGTACTTTTTCTATCATCATTTTTTCTGTCCCAATCAGCATCAGTGTATACTACTAGCTCAAAATTTCATATTTTCTTGTATAGTTTACCAAAGTCCCCGGTTCCTTTCAGATATCTAAATATCCTTTTCACTACAGACATATGTGATTCCTTTAGATTGGAAAAAAATCTAGCAACAATACGAACTACATGAGCTATATCAGGTCTACTATAAAAACATATTGTAGCTTACCAATCATTGATCAGTAGAGTGTCTCATTTACTTCCTTTGAATCATCTTCCTTTGATAGATTGCAACCAGTGATCATTGGTGTTCCATCCGGTATTGAGTCTTCCATCCCAAAAGTATTTAGGATCTCTTTGATGTACTTTTATTGTGTAATGTAGATCCCATCTTTTACTTGTTGAATCTATAGTCCAAGAAAGAATTTAATCTCTCGAATCATGGACATCTCAAATTCCTTTCTCATTTCTTTAGAAAAATATCTACATAATGTATCATTACCTCCAAAAATAGTATCATTAGAAAATATCTTAGCAATCAAAATCTTATTATCACTATCACATTTTAGATAAACATTACTATTATCACTAGTTCTTTGAAATCCAATCTTGATTAGATATGCATGTAATCTTTCATACCAAGCTCGGGGTGCTTGTTTCAAATCATATAGTGCCTTGTGCAATTTTCATACCATGTCCTTGTTAGTATTCTTAGAAAATTATTCAAGTTGTTCTATATAAACTTCTTCTTCAAGAATACCATTAAGAAATGAAGATTTGACATCCATCTGATAGATTTTAAATCCTTTGTAAGCTGCATATGCTAGTAGAATTCTAACTCATAATCTAGAAATAGGTGCAAAAGTTTCACCATAATAAATTCCTTCTTCTTGTTCATATCCCTTGAAAAATATTCTTGCTTTGTTTATGATTACATCTCCATGCTCATTCAATTTATTTCTAAAAATTTATTTAGTACCAATAACAGTTTTATGTTTTGTTCTTGTTACTAAAGTCCATATTTTATTCTTTACAATTTGATCTAACTCTCCTTCCATTGCTTTAACCTAGTCTTCATTTTCTAATGCATCTTTTACTCTTCTTGGTTCTAACTCAAAAATTAAGCATGTATTGTCTCTTACATTTCTTCTTGTCATAATTCTAGCATCTTTCTCTCCAATTATCTTACTCGGTGAGTGGTGTCTCCTTACATACTTGGCTAGCACAGGCTTGGTAGTCAATGGAACTTCATTTCCATCATTCAGTGGTAGTTATCTCTATTTAGATTCCTCCTTGGTTTGTGAATTCGATAATTTACCAGGAGCATATGGTTGAACATATACAAATCTCTGATAGTCTTCAAGTTTCTTCTTGCTATCCTCATCATTTCTCTTTGCAAATTCATCAATTCTCACATTTGCACTTTTCACAATTTTGTTAGTATATCTATTCAGACATTTATAAGCTTTTCTCTTTGTATAATATCCTAAAAATATTCCCTCATCTCCTTTAGAATGAAACTTACCATCTCTAGCATCTTTAATAATATAGCATCTACTTCCAAATACTTTGAAGTAACTCACATTAGGTTTGTGATCATACCAAATCTCATATGGTGTCTTGTGTGCACCTTTCTTAAATTGTACTTAGTTAAGTGTATAAGCAGTAGTGTTGATTGCTTCTCTCCAATAAGTTTGAGAAATACCCTTCTCAATCATCAACATTCTCGCACAATCCATAATGGATCTATTTCTCTTTTTAGCTACACCATTTTTTTGTGGTGTCCTTGGTGCAGAAAATTGTTTCTTTATTCCATGTTCATTACAAAAGAGTGTAAACTCATCAAAAGTAAACTCTCCTCCTCTATTAGATCTTAGACACTTCAGTTTTCTTCTAGTATCCTTTTCAACTCTTTCCTTCTACCACTTAAATACTTGGAAAGCTTTATATTTCTTTTTTAAAGACATGATAGACATCATTCTATAATAATCATCAACAAAAAAAATGAAATATCTATCACCATAGTATCTTTATGTTCTCATCCATCCACATAGGTCAGTGTGCACTAATTCCAAAATCTCTTGTGTAACATAAGACTTACTTGTAAAACTTGACTTAGTCTTTTTTCCAACTTGACATTCCTTGCACATGACATTCTCAAGTTTCTCTAATCTGGGTAGACCTCTTACTCTGTTCTTTTTTCTCACTTTAATTAGATTGTCAAAATTTACATGACACAACCTCTTGTGTCATAACCATGCATCTTAAAACTTAGCATACAAAGAACTCTTAATAGATGTATCAAGGTAAAATAAGTTACCTTTATATTGTTCTCCACTAACAATCAAACTTCCTTTCTAATCAAATACTTTTACTTTCCCTTTCTGAAATTCTAGTTGGTGACCTGAATCAATAAATTATACTTTAATCCTTCAATCCAACATCCATCATCACATCTTGTATTATATAAAAGAATTATAGAACCTTTACCTTTCAGAGGGTATGGAGCATCATTAATGAATCTAACATATCCTCCATTATGTTCTTCTAGAGTAATAAAATTAAGTGTATCACTAGCCATGTGGTGTGAACACCCACGATCTATAATCCAGGTATTATTTTTTCTTATATGTGATATTAGGGATTTTTCTTCTTTCTTTTCTCCATTGTAATTGTCCTTGATGGAAACATATACAACATCTTCACTGTCATCATCATTTGTGTCATCATCGATTAGTCCTTCATTAGCAATATGACATGACTTCTTACCTTTATTTTTGTAATCTCAGAATCTGTTGAATTTATTTTCTCTTTTGTTCTCATCTCGATTGTCTTTCTTCTCATCACTGTCATTATCAAGGAATCTAGAAGCAATATGTCCAATCTTGTTACATTTAAAAAATTTCAAGGGCCACTTACCTTGGTACTTTCCTTTACCTCTTTGAAGTATCTAGCTAGTAGGGCTTCAAATTCTCTTTCATTTACTTCATCTCCAGTGTATAGTTCTTCTAACTAACTCTTACAGTTATAGAATATTTCACTAGCACTACTTGCATAACCATTACTAGGTCTAGAATCCCTATAAATTTAAATCTTAAAAGATGATTTAAATGTGGACTCAATCCTAGAAGTAGCAGGTAAACTATTATCAAAATCATTAAGCTCAAAAACAATAAACTTACCAATAGTAGCATCTAGTGAAACAATCCTCTAAGGAATGGATCTCAGTTCTTGTATCATAGTCAATCATATGGCATACATAGGTGAAATTTTCCTCAATAATTTTCTTGTCACATCTTCTTTAGTTATTTGTCCTCCAGCACCTCTAATAGAATTGATAGTTTCCTTTAGTCTAGTGTTGTATAGTATAACATTTTCACCTTCTCTCATTCTCATAGAATCAAATTTCCCTCTTAAGCTTTCAGTTTTTGCCTTCATAACATGTCAATCTCCACCATGTACTAATTCAATCCTATCCCAAATCTTCTTTGTTTTATCACATCCTATGATTTCATTGAACTGTAGATCGGTGAGAGTAGATGATATTTGAATCATTTCTTGTGTGTGGTCTTGTTTTTCTCTTATCTTCTCAACTATCAAAAGACCAATTTTCGGTGGTGTATACTCATTGTCAACATAATATTCAATGCTAGATAGGTGTGATACTCCTATGAGATAGTTTTTTTTCATTAGTTTTGTCAAATTCATAATAGTTAATGAAAACAATTGGTAAAGAGGGATAACACACTAAGGCAGATAGTCAGTAAAGTAGAGTATCAATTACATGGAACACCGAACAGTTGAAAGTTACCGAGTTAATCAAAGGAAAGTTACCAATTAAAGTTAGTCACCAAGTCACATATAAGATTTAGTCACCAAGAACACGTTATTTCACTGAGCAAGATCAAAGCACATTACCGAACACACCAGACCTGATATAACAATTCAAATTTGAATACACTAAAGCTGGACGCCGAGCGGGAAATCTTTAACAATTTCAAGACAAAAGTTAGGTAGAACATTGGGATTTCACTAATATTATTGCACATGATCACGAGGCAATTTGACCAATCATATTCAAGTATGATAAATGCATTGGGAATGAAACCAACCTTGCACCACTTCGACTCCACCACAGAAGAAGAAGGATCTAATTAGGTTAACCTCCTTAAGGTCATACAAAAAGGAACAAGAAAAAAAATGAAAGAGTGATGGTGAATATATTAGAGATAGAAGAAGTTACAACAACAGAGCTAAAGGAGTTAGAATATAGATATTCTAAGGTGCAGAACACATAAGTTACTGAGTACGGAAAGAGGCAATGCACTTATAGAGCATAAAGAGTCTGAAAAGAATTATGGTTGATGCATACTTGTCGACATTTTTGTAAATTTTTTTGTAATAGTTAGGAGAGCAGAATCCCAATCAGTGGGTAGGCCCTAGCAGGTCTTATTTTGTAAATCCTCTAATTGGGTACATTTCTTAGATGAGAGATTGTAAAATCCTTTAATCAGGTAGACTAAATAAGTCTTTTGTACTCTTGACCGAGTATAACACTTCTAACAGTGTAAGCTACTAGAAGTGGCTAAAATTGTAGCTCTAACAGGGAAACCTTTATTTTTCATAAGTGAAGGATTGTGGGTGCCATCCCCACAATAGTTTTTCCTCTAACAAAGGATTCTGCATGACCAAAAATCATGGTGTTATGTGTCATGGTTTTCTAATTTGTGCTATATGTTTTTCAATGGTTTTATGAATGATATTCAGTTTGGTAAAAATGAATGAATAGTAGTGAAAATGTTGTATAGGACTGATTCACCCCTCCTCTCCACACTTACATTTCCATAGATTAATCCAACAATTAGTATCAAAGCTTGTCTCTTGAGATAAAGGTTTAATCACCCAAGAGTAAATATTATGACCATGGAAAGTTACAAGAAATCTAAGAAGATTGATAGTATTGAGTTTGAGTTGGAGAGTGCACAAGAAGTGATTGAACATCTGAAAAGAAAGTTATAAATGTCCTTAAAAGTGACAAATTAGTTATTTAGTGAACTAAAATCCACACAAGATCATGTTGATACTATTGATATGACATCTAAAGGTAGTCTAAATGGTGAAGCTGATTCCGCCATTACAGAACTCATGGAAAAGAACAAGAAACTCATCGAGAAACTAAACTTGGCCAAGATAGATCAAGAAACAAAAGCATTGAGAGTGAGTGAGATAATTGATTGCAAGGGAGAAGTTGAATATGCACTGAGATTAGTAGAAGAAGACAAAAGACAATTTGAAACAAGAATAACTGAGAAAGATAGTGAGGTCATGAGGATGATGCAAGTACACTATAATATGACCGATCAACTAGTGAAAGCAAATATAGAGTTAGCCAGGAAACAATTTGAGAATCAAGCACTAAAGTGTGAAGCTAATAGATTGACCAGAGAGCTAAGATTTGAAAAAGAAGCAAATAATATACTAAAGAGAAATGAAGAAAAATTGAGATCATTGGATGCACAACTTAAAGGTCAGAGACAATTGATAGACAAGAATCGTATAGGATTCAATAGTAAGAGCACCACTAAGAAAGGAGAGTCCTCTAATCAAGCTAGATATCAAGGAAATTATACCCCACTGAAGTCAAAAAAGCCTAGTTTCCACTACTGTGCGAAACCGGGACATACTGCAAATGTATGCACAAGAAAAAGGGGTAAGTCACCGAGTTCACCCAAGTTAGATTAGCATTTCTATAAATATAAAAATCATGGACACTAAGAACATGAATGCACATCAAAGAATGTGAACAACACAAGAAAGCCAAAGTTTAATGGTTATTGAAATAGCTACAACAATTGTGGTCACAAATCAGAAGAATGTAGATCACAAAAGAGAAATGAAAAATGGGTACTGAATCGATAGAATATGTTGAGCAATAGAAAAGGTACATTCATACCATGGGATTATAACACAAGGATACATTGTTTAGTCTATGGAAGATATGGGTATATTTTTGCAAATTGCATGTTGTTACATGGAAATAACAATAGAAGATCTTGGAGAAACCCTGACATGGCATGTTTCCATTGCCACAAGCTAGGTCACCTTGCAAAAGACTGTAGGTGCTGAGGCAAAGCTGCTACCAAAGAAGAAACATCTGAGAAACCTAGAGAGAAAGTTGAAGAAATGAGAGATAAGATGAATAAGACATGGAGAAGAAAGACCATGAATGATGGGACATCATTTAAAATAGTTGAAGACACCTCATCCTCTAGATCAGGTGCAACCAACTCTACCTAATCAGTTAAGAGGTATAAGTAGGAACTGCTAGTTAAATTTTAAATCTTAAATCAGTTCCTAGTATATGTGCCAAGATCCATATGAGCATACTTAGATGCATTTAGATACATACTATTAAGTTTATGTATCATATTCATTTGATTTAAGGAAAGTAAAGTTAGTTATTCCATAAAGTAAGTCAAAAGAGAATTAATTGCTACTTTATGACCATTGAAAACCCTAAGCCTAGAAAAATCCATATGTAGACCACATCATTATTATTTTTACTAAACATATTCTAGAGAAGTGTGAACAGAGTTGAAGAATTGAGTCCTCAAGAAAACTTGAGCGATTGTGAAGGTAATCCTATACTGATTTGAGCACATTTGAGTCTATTCAAGGCATTTGTGGTGTTTCCTTAGCTATTTTGGTGCAACTGAGTCATAGACACAAACCCTAGTTTGAAATATTTGTATTTGACAAGAGGATATGGCCCCAAAAGCTCAAAACCTAGATTTGGTTGAGAATGTTGAACTTGTGAATCCTAAGGGAAAGATACCTCCTATGATGGAAGATGAACTAGACATGATGGGATCACATTAGTCCATTCTAGATAGAGTTATATTGGTCGAGGACATTCACATGTTTGTCCATTGTAAGGTTGAGGAGATTTGTGAAGAGAAGATTGATTCATCTTACTAGAATCTATGTGCAGATGAGAAACTTATAAAGAGTGATCATGTTCATCTAGATTCATAAGGTTTGACACATGCCTTGCATATCCCAAAGGTATTAAATACTTAGTGGATAAGGATGGTCCTCAGTTGAGTACATGACCAATGTATGTGGCTAGATCAACCTGTGAAGATCACAAAGGATGTGTTACACATTGTGACTGTTTACCTAATTGGAGATAATCCTAAGGCTATCAGATAGATTGAGAAGAAAAAGATGAGTGAGTTAACGAAAGCCAAATGGGATGGAAGAGGTATGAATATTTCTACTATTGAAGACCTCGAGTTGAAATTTCCATGTAACATCTTGTCCTACTGAGTATTCCAATCATCCCGAGTGGACGTCGTACCTTGTGGAGCTATTGATCTGGCTTACAAGATTTTAAAGAAAGATACGTAGATCGATATATGTGATATATTGTTGAAACAACTTGAAGACAACATGAACACTATAAGGAAAGATGAGACAAATACATTGAATTTTGGCTCACTACTTATATGCATATACTTTTACTTTGAGAACTTCTTTCCATCTATTGGAAGTGTGAATTTAAATGTTGATTAACCAGTCATTTATCAAATCATTGAATACATCCAGAGTCTAGGAGAGAATCTTGACATTGTTATGAATGACTATTTCACCAAATTCCAAGCTAGGATGTATCAAAAATTTAGAGTTCCACCTCAATTAGTTGAGAAATATTATGATTCTATATGTTTTGAGGTAGACACGGACTCGTGTATTATCAATGCAATCAGGCCTAGGAGAATAGGTCTACATTCTATGGGATATAATATGGACATAGACATTTCATCTCAACAAATTGAAACTCTCTTAGTTGATCCCGCTGACAAAAGAACTAAATATGAAGAAGTTAAGGCTAAGATTAAGAAAGGTATGTTACTACCTAAAATTAAAAGAAAATGTAGCAAGATGAGTGCTAATCTAACTAAGGATTTGGGAATGGATGATGAAGAAGATGAGGAAGAACTTTCTAAAGTAGAAGGAAAGAAACCACAAGTACTGAAGCCTTCATTGAGCCCCAAATCTACTAGAACATCAACAAGGTCTACAACATCACCAAAAGCAAATAATAATTCTGCTGAACCAAAAGAGAAGACATATGTAAGAAGAAAGAAGGAAAACACTAGACCAAGGAGAAAATTCAAGATACCACCAGACATTGACACAGAGACTGGAGATTTAAGAAAACTCAAAGTTGTGAAGAACAAGTCTCCATCAACAAGAAGTCTAGATGAAATTTTAGACAAAATGAAGAAGCATGGAATGTTCAGATGAATGGAGAAAGAAAAGTACACCACTCAAAGTAAAGAGAAAAAGGTAAAATTGAAGATGCTGTTTTTTACTCTCTACAAAAATTTAGATACATACTACTTGAAGTTATCATGTTTTTTCCAATTGAGTTATACAACAACATAGATGCAATATGGAAATATGCCATGAATGTTGAAAAAAATGAGAGAAATATCTCTCATGCTAACTATACCAAATCTATCTATTGAAGAAATTAAAGAGACCTTGAAACAAAAATCTTAATGATTTCTTGTAAAAGGAAGATCTTTAAGGATTATGACAAGAAACTTGGAGCAATTACCACTGGAAACCAATGCAAACTAGAGAGATATATTCAACATCAAAGAGTGTGAATCTCAAGCTGAGAAAGAAAAGGAGAACATAACCGATGAAGTTGCCAAAGTTGATTAAGGTAAGAATTATCCTATTGATTTGAAAATTGACACCGATGAATTTATTATTGAGGATATTGCTGACAAAGATCCCCAAGATGATACATCACAAGATGAGAATTTTATGGAAACCAAGGAAATCAATATAGAATAAATGAACATCAATGATAAGGATACTACTGATCCTAATCTACAACCTGTATTGGAACAAGTACTAGATTATCACACAACTCAAGGTGATAATGATCTAGTTTCTATGGATATATATTGTTGGTTGTATTTCGTGTTTTTTGCTAAAATGCCTGGTTCCTTGCCCTCCCCTCTAAAAATATTCAGGTGCTCATGCTTATTCCTTGCCAAATTGTCAAAATCCTGATAAACCCTAGCAACCAAGTATTAAACGATGTATTTTGAAACCCTTAGCCATGTCTTTATATTTCTTCGTTACCTTTTTCAGTCACTTAAGACATGTGCTTTAAGTTAGGTCACTTGGTTGCATAACCCATATCGAATATGCCAAGACATCTCCCGACTTTGCTTTTACCTTGTGTCGCGTGCTCTCATTAAGAAATCAAATATTCCATCAATGTATCGAGACTTAGCGATATTTCTTTGGTCGGGTTGTCGCTTGATTCTCATGATATGAGCTTTAAAAGGAATGGGACCCACCTCAGTCGGGTGATCGCGAGAAGAAATGGCCAGTCAAAGAAATGTCTCCCGACCTTGCGCTTTCTTCATGTCGCATTGTCGCTGGATCAGCTTAGTCAAATAGTTAAGTTCTTTCTTCAGTCGCGTGGTCTGGTGATAAAAAGGCAGTTAAGAGATAACAGTCCCGACCCAACGACTAACGGTTTCATGTTAAGTGATTTTACTTAGTCGGGATGTCACTTGAAAAGGGGTGATGACTCAGTTATTCAGAAAGTGTTACATGGACAAAAGGAAAGATGACATCTATCACAGAACTAGTGGTTGTCGCTGGGTCACCAGAAGAAGAATAGGGATCAAGCGATAAGGAGACTAAGTCATTTCACCCTCGGTCGTGAAGTCTCCTAATAATTTAAGGGTATATGAATTTCTGAAGCGATTAAAAGACAGCCGTTCAATGAAGAAGTAAAGGGATCTAACGGTGGTCACGTAGTCTGGTGATAAAAGTGCCCCAGAGAAAAAGTCCTTCTGACTAAGAGATTAAGGTATGTCGCGAGGTCGCTGTAAACAAAGAAAGGGTAGCTTTTCAGTAAAAGATTATGTTAGGCTTATCACCCGACTCAGTGACTAAGTGTTTTTGTGAAGTCTTGAAAAGAGAAATGAACATCCAGCGACTTGGCGATTGCTATGAAATGTTAAGTGCAACGACTTGTCGCGTAGTCTGGAGAAGAATGCTAGGTTAAGGTTAACTCCCCGCGACTTAGATTTTCACATAGTCGCCTGATCGCTGGAAAGACTTGGGTTACCTGAGGTAAAGGAATTACGTGGTCACCTAATCTGAAGATCAGACCATGGTTAAGAGAAAATACTCGCGACAAAGAGACTTTATGAGGTCGCGAGGTCGCCAGATAAACAGGATCTATAAAAGCGGCGCCAAGTGGATGACGTGACAGAGGAGATCAAGCTGGCAGCCAATCAGATATAAGAATTTTTGATTACTGTGTACAAAAAGTAGCTGAGATGTATGACAGAAGGTGAATCAGAGAGTGCCATGTCAGCTGTCTTAACCATTTTGTGATTGCACAAAAATTCTCATGATTTAAATTTGGTTTCCTGTCACCTTGCGTAACTACGGCTAGGTTTTTGAACGTTTCATGGCATATCAAATTAATTGCAGAACTGACGTTTCTGAACTTTGAGCCATGTACTCTGAACCTTGTGGCTATAAACAGAGGATCGTGCACTCATTC
>MU223104.1:2694022-2704076 GCA_018584345.1 Thuja plicata
TTCTTTGCTTATTATTGACTCTGCAGCCCAAAGGATAGGCACTGGTTCAGGAATCTATTTGAATACCTATCTTTGTCACATGTGTTCTAAGTTTTCAAATACCAAATCAATTTTAAATACTCTGTTAGCAAGAACATATAAGATAAACTTATAAAGGGCCTCTGTCAGCAGGACATTGTCCATGATATTGATTCCTTGAAGAGTGAATCAACTAGGTTAACCCTCCTATCAAGAAAAGGAAGAAGGATTGAAATCCTTGTATCAATGGTTTCTTTTCATATTTAAGATTATGATTTGTATGGTTAAATCCTGTATATGATTATGCTTGGTCATTTACAAGGTATTTTATAAGCTTGTTCATTAAGAGATACATGACAAATCAGTGTCCACATCAACAAATACTGTGTTAACAGCCATCATTAAAGGTAAAACCTGCCTGAGTATATGTGGAACTCAAAAACGAAGAAGGACCTTATCCAGTCCTTAGCAATTAGGCTTTTCTTGTCTCTGAATCATAAGTAAAGGTACAGGATTCAAATAGACATTTTAAGAACTGTGATTCATACAAGAAAAATCCCTAACATAGATCATGCAGCAACTGACCAACAAAAGAAAATAGAGAACGAAAAGGAAATAGAGAAAGGAAAGGAAGTTGAGAAAGACAATAAAATTGAGAAGGATATGGCTACCAAGAAACTACTATCACTAAAAACCAAATCAGTTCCCCCAATCAAGTCCATTACACAACAAAAAGAGCCCAAAAAAGATGAACTAAAGGAACATAATGAAAAGAAGGAAGCCGAGAAACACACAAATGAGCATAAATAGGACACACTAGGAGAAAATGAATCAGAAGGGAAATAGGAAGAGAAGCAAAAAAAAAAAGAAGAACACAGAGATACAATGCGTACAATAGAGACAACATTTGATGCATTGAAGGCACCACATTTACCAAAGAAGTTAGCAAAGAAGAAGAAATAAAACAAGAGGAAATATGTAGATATGAGTCAATCAATCATTTTACCAAATGTCAACCTATCTACTATGGACTATGATGAAATGATCCAGTATGTAGAATTAGTGAAACTAAAGGAAATGCAAAACAAATTACTTCAGAAGAGGAAGAAAACCGATGTATTGGAAAGCATCAAGGATGTCTTACAAGACATTATCCTAGAAGCCAATGTTGATGAAATAGAAGATATCATTTTTCAGGTAGAAGGACTAGTGGAGAAAGTCCAAAATCCAAATCAAGATACTATCGACTAGATGATGAAATTTCATTCAACGAAGATGGAATTGAACATGTTTGAATCCATTCTAGACAACACTGCAATTGATAAGGTATCACTTTCTGAGGCATCTACCAAGATTAAGATTAAGTTGTCTCATATACTATCAATATTTCAGAAAGTTTGTTCTATTTCAAACTTTATCAAGGATATCAAGAAGAAAGATGAGTTTGTTGAGACCGAGCTGACCGAGCAGCTGAAAAATGTCAACACCGAGCCTGGTTCTTTACAAGTTTATTACCCAAAGTTGAAACACTTGATGGGAATGTAGCAAGAACTACGACCAGAAGAGAATAATAGAAGGATGGAACTTATAGAGATGCAAGCACTTTTGATTCCCCACATGGAATCCATGCAAAGGAATTTGAAGAAGGCCAAGGATTTGGTCAACACCCATGATGGTAGTTCACTTGACACCATCATTGGAATGGAAGCTGATGTTTCTACTCAAATTTTTATACTTCAAATACTAAAAGATGCATGGGAGTCATCCCTAGCCAATGTATAGAAGAAGTACGCTCACATTTCTGATAAGGTATCATCTTTCCTATCGAGCACTAAGATATTTTGATTTTGGAATATTTGTCAAAAGGGGGGATAATATACTATTTATTAATATAGCACATAAGGGAGATGTAAGTAAAAGGGAGATAAAATGATAATGAAGATGTAAGCATATGTATAGGGGGAGTTACAGAACATTTTGATGACTTTGAAGTTTTTGTCAAAATGCCATCTAATGCTAAAGGAGGAGATTGATACTCCTATGAGATAGTTTGTTGTCATTACTTTTGTCAAAGTCATAATAGTCAATGAAGACAATCAGTAAAGAGGGAGAACACAGTAAGGAAGATAGTCGGTAAAGCAGAGTATAAATGAAACTAAAGAAGAGAAAGTTAACAAGTTAAGTAGAGGATAGTTATCGAGAAGAGTTAGTCACCAAGTCACAGAGCAGAGTTAGTCACCAAGAAAATGTTATGTCACCGAGAAAGATCAAAGCACATTAATGAACACACCAGAGCCGACATAACAATTCAAATTTGAATACACTCAACTTGGACGCTGAGTGGGAAATATTTCACAGTATTCAAGACAAAAGTTAGGTAGAACATTTGGTTTCACTAATATAATTGCACATGATCATGAAGCAATTCAATCTATGATATTCAAGTATAACAAATGCATTGGGAATGAAAGAAACCTTGCACCACTTCAACTCCACTGCAGAAGAAGTATCTAATTAGGTTACCCACCTTATGGTCATACAAAAAGGAACAAGAAAAAAATGAAAGAGTGATGGTGAATATTGCAGAGACAGAAGCAGTTATAGTGACAGAGATAAAGGAGTTAGAATGTAAATATTCTATGATGTAGAAAAGATAAGTTACCAAGTGCAGAAAGAGGCAATGCACTTTCAGAGCATAAAGAGTCTGAACAACATTATGGTTGATGCATACTTGTAGACATTTTTGTAAAAAAAATTGTAATAGTTAGGAGACTACAAATCTCATTTAGTGGGTAGGCCCTAATAGGTCTCATTTTGTAAACCCTCTAACTAGGTACATCTCTTAGATGAGAGATTATGAAATCCTTTAATCAGGTAGACTAAATAAATCTTTTATACTCTTGAGTGACTATAATAATCCTAACAGAGTAAGCTACCAGAAGTAACTAACATTGTATCTCTAACCGAGCAACCTTTATTCCCCAGAAGTGAAGGATTGTGGGTACCATCCCCAATGCATTTTTTTCCTCTAACAAAGGATTTATACGTGACAAAAAATCATGGTTCTATGTGTCATGGTTTTCTAATTTATGTTAATGCTTTTCAATATTTTTATGAAAGATATTCATTTTGGTGAAAATGAATGAATAATAGTGAAAAAGTTTTATAACACTGATTCACCCCTCCCCTCTCAGCACTTACCTTTCCATAGATTAATCCAACAAGGTGCAACCTCATTTGGTTTTTCCATGTAGAGAAGTTATCCTTATTCAACTTAGGAGACTCCTTATACATCTTCAAATCTTTAGCTCAAGTATTTTAAACTTATCTCTTGGAGTACTCAGCTCTAATACCAATTGTGAGATTACTAAGAGGGGGGTGAATTAGAAAATTATGATTCTTTAAATTTAAAAACTTAACTCCAATTCAACTCGGTAGGATAAACAACAACATCAATTGAATCACCAAATATCTTCAATAACTTAAACCACAACTTGCATAAATAGTAAATAACATGCACATTAACCATTCAACACATTTGACACCAGATTTAATGAGGAAACCCAATTTGGGAAAAATCTCTTTGGGAATTGTCACCCACAAATGAAAAATACTCTTTTGAAGTATGCTCAGTTACAAGATTATCATGTTAAGGATTACAATACATATTTGTTAAATGTGACCCTGTTAGGGTATTTACCTCAGACATGATAATCTCTTCACCCTATTAGGAGTGGCCTTGTTAGAGGGATTTGAACACTCTTTTAGAATATGTTATGCCCTACATACCCATCCCTACATTTTGTGGGCAAAATGTTGGGTCCCCGTTTTTCAATTTTTCTTTTACTTGGTTTCTCTTTGTTCCCTTTGTTTCCCTCCAGGATTTTCTTCTATGAGGGTTGTTTTCTTTTGCTTCTTGTCTTCTTTTGTCTTCGAGACCCAGTCTCAGAGTGTGTTTGTCTATTTGAGTCAGCCAGATCCTGGACTCCAAGATTATTTGCCATCATGTCTTCTTTTGTGAGAAGATGTGGTGGCATGGAATCCCAAGTCCCAGCGTCTAGAGGTTTGCATGTTCCAGAGTTTGCGGAGGGAAAGAAATGTATTTTTACCCTAAGGGTATAAATAGGTTTTATCAGTCACTTTCACATTTACCATGATCAAAACACTCAGAGTGATTACCAGAGCGATTAAGGTAATTCAAATTGATTAAGTGCAAATTGCTTTGGGTGATTAATGACGTTCAAACAATAGTAAGTAGTGGTGCATTCACGGTGAGTTCAAGGTAAATTAGTTGCAGAGCGCCTCTCATGCTTGATCCTTTCTACATTCTTTGTGTCTCTAGGTAGACCTTTCGGCTCTCTTCCTTTTGGTTTCTGGTTTTCTAGTTTTTATTTTTCCGCATCTTTGTGTTGGATTTTTTATCGCCTCCCATTGCTGGGTTGGCTCTGCTAGAGGGTTTTCCACCCTTTGTATAGTTGTAGTTTAGTGTAGCATTTGTACATTTTGTATGATAGTGTAAATATTTCTTTATATTCTGTACATTGTGTAATTTTCTGTATATAACTGTATATATGCTCATTTTTGGTCAGCCTCCGAGTTGTGCTTTTGCCCTCCCATGCTTTGGCCCTCTGTAGCTTTGTATATTAATGTATATTTCATGTATATCCTTCCATTTGTGGCAAGCTCATTGTGCTCCCTCATGCCCAGACCAAATTTTCAAGCTCATCAAAGAGGTATTCGCCATGGCTCAAACTCGGCTCCTTGCCTGTTCAAGCCATGGTAGCTTTCTCCCTCCTCTGCCATGTCGTCTTAAATGCCAGCATTAATTTACCATGAACAAGCATTCAAATCCCATCCCATGTGAAATTTAATTCCCCCATGTCAGCCCACTTGTCACCATTAAGAGCCTTTATGCCTCTTGTCACGTGGCCATGTGATGACCCATGTTAGCCAAGTATGACTCACTATCGGTTATGTCGATAATAACTAGTTTTTTCCAGACTCTGGGTGCTGGGAAGCCCCTAGGTATTCATTCAATTTTTCTCACCTAAACCAATGCCCTAGATTCCCTGGGTGTTGATCAAAATCTGATCCTTGTTAACTTTGATATCCCAAGATTTTGATTCATGCTAACACTTTTGGACAGGTGCAAAATGATGGTGAAGTCCCCAGAGTCCCTAAAATAATTTTTTTTTCATCATATTATGTATTAATGGTTCTCTAGCTTTGCAGGTTGCAGATAGTCCAATCAAAATGTTTGAAGTAATCACTCCTCCCGATAGCCCCGAGATGTCAAGTACCACCACTCGGGCGGACACAAAAACTAAGGCCAAAAAGATGCTGGTCAAACTATCACTAACCTCCAAGTATCCAAGCGAGGGTATTCTCATGGGGTCCAAGGTGGACTCCAAGTTGTAACAAATAATATACACAGAACCTGGACTATGGGCTAAAATGCAAGGCTTGGTCCAAGCCATATACCAATAGAGGACCACCGTAGATGATATGGCTAAATACATGGATGCCTCTGGAATTATCAAAGTAGAAATTTTTCCCTAATTGGTGCAAGCACCGGAGCTGATAATCCAAATGGTGATGCTCTAAAATGCCCCCACCCAGGTTGTTTTTCTCATCGATCCCCGACCACTACACTATTCATCGCCCATTGTCAATCTTGATGCGGCTACTCTTTCTTCATGGCTGGGGATCCCCCAATTCAAGGGAGCCATTGTTCTCTCCTAGTTTGCATCATTAAAGGAGTTTGAGGAAGCTTCTCTTCTCTCCCGACAACATCTCAACACTCACTAGCCAAAGTTCCCAAGAAGGGACTATAAAAAGATGAAGCTAGAGATTCCCCGCAGGGATTTTAAAGAATGTAACCAAGAAGGGATTATATTTCTATGCAGGCTCTTTAGAGAGCCCCATACCCAGGACTTCTCAGCATGGATGTATTATTTTCTCTACTTCATCACCACCCGCAGTGTGACATTCAATTGGGTGACTATCATCGCCAACCATGTAGACGCAGAGCTAAAGAGAATCCTCCAAACTTGAAAGTTTCACATGGCATCCTACGTACTATGGTCACTAGCCCAACAAAGACCTTCTTTTTAGGGTTTGCAGATAGTGGGCATTCTTGGGAATGGGCCTGACCAGTTGGTGCCATGGGATCACTATCCACAGGTCCAGTGGGAACATAGCTTCCCTAATTTTTGTTGGGTAAATGATGTGTTTGTTTACCATAACATTTTTGACAGTTACTCGGGAAAATGGGTACTAGTTTTCATAGGAGGTGATGAACCTAGTGAGTACTTATGACAATTACTTCATTCAATTCTAGAAGCGTATATACATTCGGGTGACCAGCTTCTCTGGAAAACCCTATCTACTCCCTCAATATTGAGGGGATAGAATCATTCTTTTGGAGTAATGCACACAGATTCTAGAGCTACATGCCCTATTCACATTGAAGAAGGTTACTAACATCCTATTCCCAATCTCCTCTAGGAACTATTCTTGCATCCTTGTTGTGGCAAAGGAGGCTGACAATGAATTGAAGAGTCTAGGACTGGCAGAATTCAACCATACTAGAAGTAATTTTGATCCACTGGGTAAGATAGCAATGACACTTCCCTGGGAATCCCTACCACATACAGATGATATTGAAGATTTCTTAGCAGATTGCCAGGACAATTTTGATCTACGGGCCTGCCAACATTCATGGATGTCCAAAGGCTTGATGAAATCCCTTGACCTTCGGGGTTTCCCAAAGGGTTTTACAGATGACGGGCCTCTGGAGGACCCATTGTACAAACAATAGGGGATCGATATGTTGGATGTCCCTCTGGTGGATTGGGGCACCCCTGAGAACTTAACAATTGAGGAAGTATGCCACCCCATTATAGATAATAGTCACAAGTATTTTGAGTGGGTGTGTCCAAGGAGCACCCAAAAAGACCTAATTATGCAAAGGTTTGCTTCGACCTCTAGAGCCATGGGACCCAACAAAAGCAAGGGGAAGGAGAAAGAAGGACCCCTAGTGTAAATGCCCCCTAAAGGCCCACTCCCCACAATGGCACAAATACAAGAATAGATCGAGGCATCGAGTCTGATGAGCTAGAAGATAAGTGCACAAATTTCTCGCAGCCCCTGGCCGAGATCCATCTGCCTCTGGTCTATTGCTTGCACAAGGTGATGTGGATACTCTAAGGGCCATGAAGAAGAAGGCCCAGGCCATGGATGGGTGGACCACTGAGCAGATAATAGCTGTAAGGTGATTTTAAGTTGTATCGCTCCTAGATCTTTACCAGATCAACAATCTCTTGAATTAGGTAAACGTCTCCACTGTCCTATGGGAGGGAGACTTAGAGAAATATGAAGGGTGGAAGACCGGGTTGGATGAAATATTTAACTATAGGGAAGAGGCCGTCACAGAGACAGGAATTTTGGGGGGAGGAATCATTTGAGTCCCTCCGGGCTGAGTACTCCAGAATTGGCCTCAAGATCAAGGTATGCAAGCAACTGGTTAAGGCCCTAAGAGAGAAAGTAATTGCAATGCGGTATCCTTTGGGCCTATTTAAAGAATTCATGGTAAGGGAATCTAAAGTTGAATCATTCACCATCAGAATGTGTGCCCTAGAGGACTATGTCCTCAGTAAGTATGATGAGCTCATGAAGTCGCTATATCAGTTTGTCGGGGACTTCAACAGAGGTAAGTTATCAAGACTATCTAAGATGATGCTTCGGGCTTGTGATGCCATAAATATAGTAGATGAATTGCAGAATGGGGCCAGAAAAGTTAAGGAGAAGTTTGAGGCCATCCGTGGCCGATGGTGCAGTATTAAAAACATAGATGAGGATGGCATTAGCCAAATTTTAGAGGAATTTAAGAACAGTAAAGGGCAAAAAAATTCTCTAGATTCTCAAGATTTTCACCAGTAGGGTGTATTCTTTCACATTATTTTATTCTTTGGGCATAAGCTCCTAGATCCTGGAATCCCAGATCTAATAGTTTTTCATTCTTTTGATGACCTGCATCTAGGTTCCCAAGAGCTGACCGGTCATTATCAAGTATTTAATAAGGGTGTCGAAAAGTAGGTGACCCCCAACAAGGCATGTCGACTTGAAGGATGATTCTGACAGATGGTCTTCCCAAGGTGCCACTCCAACATTAACTACTTGGTGCATTGAAGACATTGGGCTGCATATTTCATTAATGAGGCATGTAGCCTTGAGCTCTGGAGAGATCAAATTTCTTGTTTTCTCTCTCCAACACTCTTCTCGATGCTGATTCTTCCATACTTCTCTTCTTGTCTTATTATTTTGACATGTATAACCTCTTCTCTTTTTGAGGTTGTTGTAACGTGGTGCAGGTAGTACTAGCCATCAGATATTGTATTTTATTGTTGAGTGTGCAGTTAGATTAGGTCAATTTTAGGGTAACCTTTGTGTATAAATAATAAGTCCGATCTCATTTCAAGGGTCGGCAAAATTAATGATTTTGCAGTCCATAGTAATAGAATTTCAGATCTTCATTTCTTGTAGTTACAGAGCTCAATGCTCAGTAGTTTCTAGTAGTTCTCAGTAGATAAATGCTCTCTTGGAGCTGTGGATGTACACACCAGTGATGCTGGAAAACTGTAAAGGAAGAAAGAAGGATTCTCTCAATGATGTTGTTGGTGTCTTGATCTCTGAGTTGATAGTCTTTTGTGCTGTATGTTTCTAATGTCCTTTGCTCTAATATTTAAGTAGATTAACGACCTCTTTCCCCTTTCTATTGAACATGTATGAACCATTGGTTCTGTATATGTTTATTATTTAGTGTAGTTCGTTAGAGCATGGTTGATGTTTTAAATGTATTTTCATAACCATAAGTAGAATAGATACACATTAACCCTGGCATATCTTTTGAATTTTCTTTGATAGTCTGAATGGTTGCATGAATCCCCAACCTACCAAAATCCCCTGAGAAGGCAAGCCAATAAAACCAGCTATCCCCCCGAACAAAATAGTCACACTCCCAACTTAGCTCCTGCACTGTCGAGATCTGACTCTCAGGTGCTTGAAGGCCCAGATAATTTATTCCCTGGACAACCTTTACAGGTGAAGTTGGCTTGTACTCTGGTACCTGGTGACAACTTACATCTATTAGCAGACTGGTCACAAAGTCTCATCAACAGAATGTCACATTTTTCAAGGATTTTACAAAAATACTATTAATTCCACTCGGTTAAGAGATTTTGCTTTTACAAATGAAAATAAGAAATAATATGTAAAATGATCTGTAAAACTGCAACTACCTCTTTTTAACACTCTTGCCCAAGTGTAAATCAAACTTTCAAGCTTATTTAATGCCATATTTAATGAAGAAAACCAATAAGGGAAAAACCTCTGTGGGAATTGTGACCCACAATAAAAATGTACCCTTATGAAGTACGCTTGATTAATAACTTATCATGTTAAAGATTATAAAAACATTTTCTAAATGTGACACTGTGAAGGGATTTACCTCAGATATGTTAAGATCTTCACCCTATTAGGGGTGGACTTGTAAGAGGTCTTTAAACACTCTTTTGGAATGTCACCTACTTCTAGGATTTACAAATAGGAGTATTAAATCCACTCGGTTAAGAGATTTTTCTATTACAAATGCTAATAAGAAACAATATAAACTTTGATCTATAAATATAACAACTACCTTTTCTCTGGTCAAATCCTCTATGCTCACATGAATACTAGAATTACATATTCCATTTATCTCTGCTCTAGACTATAGATTCTTCTCTTTCTACTTCTCTTCTCTACTCGGTAGCTCTATTCTTCAGCTTCTTCTACTTCTTAATTCAACTCACCAACATCTTTTCTCTGATTGGTTATAGTCCTTTATATAGACAAAAATTTGCCTCTTAATTGTTAGAGTAATTAATTAAGTTACTCTTTAGTGCTTAAGTTTCACTTAGGCAGTTTCTATTTCCTAGAAGTTTCCCTTTTAGGGTTTCGGTATCCTTTATAAGGAATCACCGCTTTCATTTCTTAA
>MU223104.1:2712551-2715051 GCA_018584345.1 Thuja plicata
GTGGAAGTTGTTATTGGTCAATCTAGATCAATTGGGTCCACTACAACCTCATGAGATTGAGCTTGTGTTAAGGCTATGATAAGGAACGCACACATGTCTGTGGTAGGATAGAGCATCTATGATCCCTCGAAAATTCTTTTCAAGTAGTAATGGTAGGATGTCATATTTATGTTTTTAAGCTTCTTTATCCAAAGGGTATCAATGGAATTTCTCTATACTAAACTCGAGGGTGCAGAAGATGCTTTGCATCATTTGGGTATACCACTCAATTTCTATACCCAGTGGATGCAAAGCGACCTTCTGCGCCCCTTATTCAATTGAAGATAAAGGAAATTGATCCCATTTTGATAAAGAGTCTTCAATAAAGATAGATGGTATATATCCTACTATTTCTACTTGAAAAGTATTCCCAAGGGAGAAAGAGATCACAAACTCAACAACTAGTCAGTAACAATAATGAAAATAATGAATAAGTCTGTCAACATAATGAATAAGTGGGCAAAATACATTGATCCAATAACAAAAAATACATTAAAAATGACAAGTTCATGGCCTCAATGAAATAAACAGTGTATAAAACAATATATGGTGCACAATAGCAGCAAGCATAAAATGACAACAATAACATTGCATGATTCCTGAGCTCAAATTAAAAACAATAAGTCTATTAATGTATGATCTAATAGAAGCAACCTCATTGATCATTACCTTTGAATCCTCCATCATTATAGAAGAGACAACTACCTACAACTATATTTCATAAGGCATTGGAAACTAGTTTCGTAAAGAGATGCAAACTATGTAAAATATTGGTAAGGGGTGGAAAGATCAAGAAAAAACTCAAAAGTACAAGACCTCAGAACCATACCTAATGCCTCGGGGGCTCATCATAGATGGCCTTGCCTATGTAACTCATAGAGACATCGTAGTTCTGATTAACATTAAAACCAGTCTTTTAAAGGATGGTAGAATTTTTAAACCCAACGGTTCGTAACTATGATGGAGAACCAATTCTTGTAAGATATTAAGGTCGTAATATCCATGATCCCAAACCTACAAGATTTATAATTGCATGAGAGGAGACACATATTACATAATTCTATGATCGTGAGTAAAGGGCCACATTGACATTTAGATATTCCTAAAAAATCTCAGTTGCCACACTTACATTATTAACCAATATTATATAAGTCATTAACTAGCTATATAAGTTAAAAATGCTATAACTTTTTTCAAAATTTTTTTAATAAGGTTAATTTTTTATTTTGTTTAATTTTATATATAAAGTCATAACGAAGTCATAAACAACAAAAAGTTCATGAGATTATCAAAATATGTCCAATGTATCTACATGAAATTCTAAAAGTTTCACTATCTACAATAGCCCTCTGTTAATCACATTTATGCATATGGTCCCAATAAAGTACTACACAAACTACACAAAGAAGGCATCACAAAAACATGATTTCTACTTTCGCCATTGAAGCAATCTCGACGGCACTAGCTGCCTCTCAAGCCTTGCACAAGTTTCACTCATTTCCTACATAAGGTATAGACGTAGATGTGGTAGATAAAAATGTGGTTTCATCAACCCATCAAAAGTATTGACATCCACTATTTCCCTGCAATACCAAATCTACATCAGTTCTTCCTAAAATGATTACTTGTCACATTAATTTTAAACATACAATATAATTCCATATCTAGACATTTTTCCTATTTGGGAAACCCCAAAATTGATGCCCATGATTACTTGTTGTGCATGACATCTTCAACACACAAGGGCGAACACCACATTGACACATAGGCACATTGAACGAAGCCATCAACGCTATATCGATAAATATTGCATTGTCATTCCAACATATCATTTTGTTTAGTTGATTATTTTGTTCATTCATAATAATTATAATTGAAATTAAAAGAAACATACTAATCATGTAGACAACATCTCAAATCAAATTCCAAAATGACTATTGTCAATCACAGTACAAAACAAGAATGCTTTGTATTTGATGATATAATGAATTTGAACAACATGTAAATACAATGTACTAACTGCACTTGATGGAAACCATATGCATAGTTGTGATTGGGACTTTTAGTCCTTACCACACATTGAAATGCATGTAAAGGCATCTATAGTTGGGGTCATGTCAAATTGTGATACTGATATCAAGATTCAAGTGTATAGTTTGACATTCACAAATTGCCTTGTGTCAGCTGCAGTTAACAAACTAATCTCACAAAAATTATTGATGTTTTGACAATTCTTCTCATTACTTCTTCTCCACTTGAAACAATTGGGACTACCCGTAAAATATGATTAGGCTCTACTCACTTTCCCGGGTACTCCCAATTGTATGAATTGGAGTTGAACCATGTGTCACCTACACTCTTGCAAGTCATTGTCGACACATCAATGATTTTTGTGACATGATAAGCAATTTGTGCATGTCAAATTCATGGATGAAACATCATGGGTCAGTGATTTTAACTC
>MU223104.1:2717551-2725856 GCA_018584345.1 Thuja plicata
AAACTAAAATGCAAGAGTATCAAACTCACATGAAATTGATAAACCCCAACAAGCTAGTAGGAAAACTAGCTCTAATACCACTATAATGACTACCCCTAAATTTTTTCTTTTGAAATAACTGAAACAAGATATAACTAATGCTAGATGTTAGCTTTAGATTACATGCATGCACAATAAACCCACATATGAAAATGCTCTCATGGACAGACTAATTAAATGAGTGGGGGTTATTTGCGGCAACTCAATTGGTATAATAATACGAAATTAACATGAGATTACAACTATCTAGATATGCGAAGGTTTGTCACCATCGCTACTTAACTAGTACAATAATATGCATGAGAAAAAGAGTATGCAACTATCTAAATGTCTGGGGGTTTGTCACCATCATTGCTTAGAAAATTACTTGTAATATGAAATAAGTGTGGCAATACAATAAATAATCTAAACTGAAGATACTTTGATAGTGAAAACTAATTACAAACATTAAACTCACATACCTAGTTATTCATAATGGTAAATAATGGACAAGCAACAAAAAAACCAATAGATGAGGGTTTCCAAACCATAGCCACCTACACCAAACAAATCCAAATTGGATGACCAAAATAATGGAGAGAAGAAAGGAGTAAATGTGCCAAAAATCAAGTCAAAAACTTCTGCAAACTCAAATGAGACCCTCCAAGAAATTCCACCCCTATTCTAAAGAAATGTACAACCCCTTTGAAGATGTATGACTAGCCCTAGAGTGTACACCCAACAATAATCAAACCCACCAATGTGCAATGAACTCTACCAAACTTCCTCAATAAACCCTAATGAATTATCTCTAACACTTTGTAGCTCTTGAAACTAAAGAAAATATATCAAACACCATTGACACTCAACTATGATCTCTATATGAAATCCCCAATCATGCATTTGTCAATCATGCTTCCCTGCCTATATTTCTAAGCCTGTGATAATTTTATCGACTTTCTCTATCATTTATTTTACCATAAATTAGGGCAACTCCCTCATTGATGAGATTCTATTATAAAATCTGCGGTTTCCAATTTTTAGTTTGGAGATTTTAATTTGTTTGAAAGCCTCCAAATATGTTTAAAATCATCCATTTTGAATGCATGCTGCAATCATGGCAATGCTCGAGACCACATTTTATTGAGAGGTTTTGTTAAAAAGAAAATTTCATAAGTTAGACAGTTAACATGTCGGGCCTAAGCTTCCACATTTTTCATATATCACTACCATGGCATCCATTGTTTTGATGTAGTGATATAACCTACAAATTGCATTGGCTATATAGAAGTTTCTAGATATTATTCAAAAAATCCATGGTCTGTGCATCTTGCTACCTAGTCATTTCCTTGGTTTAGAAACCCTCTATACCTATGACTGTTGATGGATATCCATAAATTACTATTACTAAACCCAAAGATGTGTATTTTAATATACATATATGAGCATAAATACATACCAGCGCTCCAACTCATGATGCCATTGGGTGATAACTTGTAATGATAAGGGCTGCCCAATAAGAATCAGATGTTTTACACTGGATTGAAGAGCATCCAACACTTGAGGTTCCAAAATATCTAAGGCCTCTTCACACAATAAAATCCTTTCGACCTCCCCTCTGCACAATGATGCCCTAGTACTTTTGGCCTCCACTCTGCAACGCACCATTAAAACAAAATGAAATTAACAATGAAAGAGATAACCCCTTTTTTTTAGTTATATGCCGAGGTTCGTCGGAATTTCGATGAACACGGGCATGGATTAAAAAAAATCAAAATATTCCTTCAATAAACTGACAAAGCAAAAGCATTTTAATGGTTTGTGGGAAATGTTGGTCTATTTTTAGGGTATAATGTATTAGTGATCCAAAGAACGATCAGGAAACAAGTTGAAAATCTAGCCAAAATAAGTTGCATAATACCTGAAATGATGATAAAACTTAAAAATAAAATGGACAGTGATGAAGCAAGCACATTTTCTGCAAGAGTCAAGGATACTGAAGTTGAATTTGAAGATATTACACCCTAGAGAGTAACAAGGAGTTTATTACTAAAACAAACAACATCTATTTCTACTAATCCTATTAATACTAAGTCAGAAAAGGTGACACCTGAGACTCTTTAGAAAATTTATATGAGAAAGAAAGAATTGACATTAGGAAATAACGAGTCAAAGAGTAAGAAAGGAGGAAAATAAAAGGTTGAAGAAGAAAATCTTGAAACTTAGTCTGAGAAGGATCAAAAGGAATTGAGAGCTATAGGAGAAGTCTACTACTAAGGGAGCTGATAAAATTGGCAATACTATTATTCTTGAGAACATTGTTAAAGACATTAATGAACATGGGAAAATGACAGAAGTGTGGACTCACTTTGAAAAATTTGATAGTGAAGAGAAAAGAAAGATAGAAGATGCATTTTTAGAAAGTCTATATACCTTTTAATAAGCATCAAGTAAACTATACAAAGTTGTACCTAAGGAACTATTTAATTTAATTGACAAAGATGGAGAGAAGCTTTGAAGACTGATAGAGTAATGATGGAACAAGACCTTGCACTTTTACAACCTAAATTGTCTACTGAAGAGATAGAGTTGACAATTGAATCATTGAGAGAATAATTTAAGACAAGGAACAAAGTTACAAGAATTCTCAATGGAGAAATGCAATCAGTAAGAGATGAGACAATGGATTTATTGACAAAGTTTGTAAAGTATGAGACTACTGCTGAAGACAAATCGGTTGAAGATGAAAGAGTATAAAGAGAAACAACAAATGAAGAGATTAATGATGTCATAGATAATGTTATCTCTGATATCCTAGAGAAGACATAGAACATTAAAACTCGAACTGATGTTGAAGCACTAATAGAACAGATGGTTTAGGAAGTGATATAAAAATGTATGAAGGACATAACGATGATGAAGATATAATTTTAGTGAAGAGGAAAATAAATCTAACTGGTGAAGGTAGCACAGTGAAGAAGAGAAAAACAAAGAATCCAACTAGTTTTGAAGAAGATGGAGAAGAATATGAAGATGAATAAATGCAAACAACTATTGATATTACTCAGATGAGCCCTAAAGAGCTATTGAAAATGTCTGAAAAAATCAAGGAGAAAGAAAAAAAAAGGTACATATTGAAGGGAAAGAAAAAGGAGGTCAAATTACTAAAAGGAGCTAGAAACATCATTAGGAATTTATTACCTAATGTGGAATATGAAAAACAAGATAATCCTATTGACCAACTAGGTATATTGGTGAAGGTTGTTTTCGATCAATTACCTAACTTTAAGAATGCACCTATGGAGTTGGCAATGTAAGAATATGAGAATCGATGAGCTGACAAGTTGAAAGAGATGATACTAGTAGAAAAAGAGTCACTTGTATTTCTAGTAAATAAAGTGAAGGAAATTATACAGGAGATAGGAAAAACACCTGTAAAGGTTTCCAAGTTTACATCTTTTACAAAATATTTGGAGAAAAAGAGAGATGATGCTCAACAAGATCTTAATGCTTTGGTTACAAACTTTTATCCGCTAACTAGTTCAATTTCAACATACACTGCGAAGGTGAAAATGATTTCATACAATATGAAGAAGTTGCAAGAAGAGAAAGATAAAATAATAATATCACTTATGGAGTTGCAGACCTATCCACCATAGATCTTATGCAACAGAATGTGAGTGATGCAGAAACAATATTAAGTTACAAGAGGTGAGTACTTTGAATGATATGGAAGGATCAAGATCGGTTATACATGGACATATTTTATCTATGAAACACTTAAAATAATCATGGGAAAATTCATTGGATATTGTGAAGTCAAACTTCAATGATGTTTTTGACAAAATATAATTCTGGTAAGTACTTATAATCCTTTGTCATTGTTGACAAAAAGGGGGACAATGATCAGTATGGTAAATAGAGATAGATGATATATAGGGGAGACTGATGTGTATGGGAAAGAGATAGATTGTGAGAGATAGATATGGATATAGATGTGAGGCATGCATAATGTAAGGGGGAGTATGATTTGAGTATGGTTTGTAGTATGTATGTATGATTTGAGATTATATGCATGACAATATTTTGTGAATTTTGAATATGATAAGATTTTTGAGAGTTTTTGCTATCAATGCCAAAGGGGGAGATTGTTGGCATTATGTGAGTTTTGGAGGAGATATGAAGAGAAATCATGAGTGGATACATAATTATTTTTCCTTCATGGAAATGTATTTAGTTATCATTATTACAATGATTGATAAGAACTATACATGATCAGTAAAGGGAAAATCAACTATGTATGTTGACTTCTCTTCAAGAAGAATAGTATCAGACATAGATTGAGGTAGCGGTCGAGTTGAGGAAAGATTCATATGTTGAGATTAGAGATATAGTATGTATATGGTATTTCTAATCCATTATTCCAACCGCAAAATTTTATCTAAAGTTTTGATTGAATTATGTTTTGAGTGAGAAGGCAGTTTACCTATCTGATCACCATTTAGAATTTCATATCAATTTTTTTAAGGCAGTGGATATGAGGCCGACATATTAATTTTAATATTGGTAATACATTTTGAGGATGACATATTGGATTTTTTTGACGCTGATTTTAAGGAGGTTGGCTAATATTTTGAGCCCGTTGTGGTGGACATTTCTAGGTCTTGTGTGACCTAATCACAATCTATATAAGGAGAACTAAATCATTTGATTTAGGGTTGAGATCATATTTTCAATTTGGGCGGTCATTGATTGAAGGAGATGAGATAAATATAGTACTAGGAAGGAAAGGAGAAGAAAGGATCTAATAGGCAATTAGTGTCATTCTATAGATCAACAAATCTTGTTGTTCCCTAACACTTGTAGCACATCAAATCCCCTAATAGGGTAAAATTTAACAGGTTCTTATTTGTAAATATTTAGCACTAAAGCTTCTTTATTGAGGTTTGAAATCCTCTAGTGAGGTAGATCATAGCTAATTGAATTTTACTCATAATAGTGTACTAATCACTCCTAACATGGTGAATCCTCAGAAAGGGTATTTGTAGCTCCTAATAGGGAAAACTCATTTACCGTAGTATTGGGAGCGTGGGTGTCATCCCCACCCTATTTGTTTCCCTCTCACAAGGGTTTCCATGATAAAATACATGTTTTATGTGTGTTAAGGTTGTAGATGCTTGATGTTATTTATTGTTATTTTCTTACTTCCATTATATGCTTTGTGGTTTGGAAGTTGTTAGTGCAGATAATCATATTGGTGGTTGAATTTTTTCATTACCTACTTTTACTGATTCACCCCCCTCTTATTCATAAGATTTCCAACACAAATTGTATAGCATATTGACCATTGGAGGGAGTAGAAATAGGGATTATCAAAGGTGATTTCTCTAGTAAGATATATCTATAATATATTTCAAGCCACATGATGACATGTAACTAATTGAATGTTTGAAGATGTTAAGTTGATCACCAAAATACAGAAGGATAATGCAAAATATTAAATCAATTAATGGATTGTATTTTCATTGATGTCAACTTGATATAATCTAATCGGTTATAATCAAAGTGTCAAAGAATTTAGAGAAACAGAGAGATAAAGATTATTCTTTCAGTAATGCATAAAAGATAAGCATTCACAATGTAACTTCAAACACCGACGGCTAGTGGATCCCAACGGACATAGATCACCGAAAGCCAAGTCACAGTGATGCTCGAGAAAGAACACCGATGAAAAGAATTACAAGCATAATCAACGACCAGAAACATAGTGTAAACCGATGGAGAAGCCCGAGGAGAAATGAAGTGTTGACCAAAGCTATCAAAGAGTTAAAAAACCGAAATTAACTTGAGTTCAGAAATGACAAAATATCTAGTGGCAGAGCTAAAAATGGACTTAACTAGTAGCTATCTTTGTTTTCAGCGACAAGATAAAGCTAGAGATAAGTAAAGGATTTAAAGATGTTTTGTCCAATTGGTAAGAAGATATATGTGAGATAAAACAAGAGTTTTTGATTTAAATCTAATTGGCGAGAATTGTGGATCATGCCAAGATCAAGAAAATAAAGAACCTAACAATGGTGATATCATGTCTATAAAAGATACAACTTAATTCATTACAAATTTAGAGGGTAAATGAATGAAAAGAAGATGTTGAAGAGAAACTGATGAAGAGAAAATTCATACAGTCCTGATCAATCAAGTTGAGAAAAGAGTTAAAGCTTTCTGCAGACACCGAGAAAAAGAGAACAACATCACTAAGAAGAAGTAAAGTGGAGAAAAGATATTAAAAGAGATATATTGATGATATTAGTTTTATTAGATTACAATAGATCTGAAAATATACAACTATAAGTTGTACATGTGAACAGATCATACAGTCTCAGTTTAACCATTAATTTAGAAAGTCTCTTAACCGAGTGTGATTTAAAGATCCTTTTTATATTGAGATACATCCCAAGGAGTATCAAATTTTTTTATCATGAAGATAGAATGAGATGCTATATACCTATTGACAGGCTAAGTGAGTGTTTGATCAAGGAAGGTAGCATAGAGATGCTCAATATCAAGTGACAGACTAAAATTTTAAATCCTCTAATAAGGTTACACCTAACAATGTATTTGTAACATTTAATAGGGTTGGCTCTTCAGTGAGCTCACTACAAAAGAGTGAAAATTTTAGGGTTACCGGTCCCAAGTGGTTTTTCCCTTAACAGGGTTTTCACGTTAACAATCCATGTGTGAATGTGTTTATGAGTCATGACTTTAGTGTTTTGCATTACACATAGCTAATTTGGATTGATCAGTATACTCTAGATAATTTACTATCTTTTGGTAAATTAACAGACTTCTATTCGGTAAACATATAGTATAAGGTTTAACAAAGCATTACGTTCAGTACTAATTTTATAATTGTATTTGAAGGCATTCTTCTTATAGGACTGAAAATAACTAGAGGCTTAATATTGTGGTACTAAGTTTTTAAGTTGATTATTGGAATATTTTTGAGGTCACTGATTCACCCCCCCATCTCAGTTATTACTAACAATTCGTATTAGAGCTTGTGTGCTTAGAAAGTGAGATTAACAACTCAAGCTAAAGATCACAAGATGAGTAGATGAGATGTGCCCAAGTTGAATAAAGACAAGTTTGCATCATGGAAAAGAAGAATAAGACTCCACCTATCAGGTATTGGAAATGATGTTACTCAATACCTTGATACTGAATATGTGTTTCTTATAAGACCTCACACTCTTGAGAAATTAAGAGTTAAGCATGAGAACAATTGCATGATGATAGAACTTGCATCATCACTCTCCGATGCTGAGTTTGAAGATGTCAAAACCCACACCTCTGCAAAGAAAATGTGGGATAAGTTGAAGCAGTACATGGAGCACATGCCAATGTAATAAGAGCTAAGGCAGAAAGCCTAAGAGGGAGGTTTGATGATCTAAGGATGAAAGAAGGAGAAAAAATCACTCAAGTAGCTGCAGAATCAAAGAGGTAGTAAATACTATCTGAGGAGTTGGAGGTGTACTTGAAGAGGAGACAGTGGTAAGTAAAATCTTAAGAGCCTTACTGGCTGTATATGCTATTAGAGTTTCTTCTATTCAAGAAATGAGAGCAGTTGCAAACAATACAGTTACTCCAGATAGTCTGATTGGTAGACTTATTTCATTTGAGATGAATAAATTTGATAATAGTGTCTTACCATCTATAGAATCTGCATTCAAATCTTCTTTAAAGATAAGTAACTCAAGTCATAGACATGCTATTATAAATGTTAGTGACAGTGATAATGAGGATCAAGGAATTGATGAGATTGAAGCACGAATGGCCAAAAGATTGTAGAGATGCAAAGGTAGATACAAAGGTAAATTACCACTTGTATGCTTCAATTGTAAAGAGGTTGGACACTTTGTTGCAAGATGTCCAAATAGAAGAAAAGATGACAAAGGAAATGAAAGATCATATGAAAAGAAGTTTGATAGAAGTGATAGTAGAGATTACCAAAGAAATCGTCAACCTGACAAAGAGATACCCGAGACTACAAGGACAAAGGGAAGAAATCTTGTTACCTAGCTGAGAATAGAGTTGATGACACTGACACCGAATTAGAAGAAGACATTGAGATGGTATTTGTAGCCATGAAGGATGACTCATATGAAGAAGAAGAAAGGTATGTAGAAACTGCACTCATATCTAAAGTTAGTAAGAATGATGTCTGGATCATAGATAGTGGCTGCACTCACCATATGACCAGTGATAAACAAAAGTTTGAGACTTTTGA
>MU223104.1:2725906-2745344 GCA_018584345.1 Thuja plicata
AGTAAGAATGATGTCTGGATCATAGATAGTGGCTGCACTCACCATATGACCAGTGATAAACAAAAGTTTGAGACTTTTGAATACTATAATGGTGGTTCAGTGAGAATGGGAAATGATACACCTTGTCCACTTGAAGGTAAAGGAACCATAATTTTGAATAACCTGATAAAATGTGAAAATTCTTATTGGGTAAAAGGACTGAATTATAATTTGTTAAGTGTTTCACAGCTGAACAATTTAGGTCACAGATTAGCATTTGAAAATAAGAAGGCAAAGATATACAATGAATCATGAAGATTGATTGGTACCGTTGAGAAGACAAAAGGTAACATTGTCTATCTTGATGACACTAACACCACTTGTTTAATGGCTAGAAACAAAGACATATGGTTTTGGCACAAAAGATTGTGTCATTTGAACTTTGACAACATGATAAAGATAATAAACAAAAGAAATGTTAGAGGCTTACCATGCATGACCAAGCCCTAGCATATCATGTGCAAGAATTGTCAAAAAGGTATGATGAAAATGTCTAGTTTCAAAAGTAAAACCCATACATCTATTACAATTCTAGAATTAGTCCATACTGATCTATGTGGACCCATGAGGACAAAGAGCTACTATGGAGATAGGTATTTTATTCTCTTTTTTGATGATTATTCTAGAATGATGACAATCATGTTCTTAAAAGATAAATCAGAAGCATTTAAGATGTTACAATGGTACAAGGCTATGGTAGAAAACAAAGTGAAAAGAAATTGAAATGTTTAAGGTCAGATAGAGGAGGGGAATTTACTTTAGAAGAATTCACTAACTATTGTAATGAGCATGGAATTAAACGACAGGTTTCTGCACCGAGAACACCACAACAAAATGGAATTGCTGAAAGGAGAAACAGATCAATTGTTGACTATGCAAGAACATTGACGATTGAGAAAAGCATCACTCAAACTTTCTGGAGGGAAGTTGTCAATACTGCTATCTACACATTAAACATAGTACAATTTAAGGACACAAAGAAGACACCCTATGAGCTTTGGTATGGTCATACACCCAATGTAAGTTACTTAAAAATCTTTGGTAGTCAATGTTATATTTTGAAGGATGATAGAAATCAAAAACTTGAATCCAAAAGTGATGAAGGTATCTTTCTAGGGTACTCAACCAAAAGCAAGGCTTATAAATGTCTTAACAAGTCATCTAACAAAATTATTGATGTACAAATGTGAAAATAAATTAATTTGAAGAAAATAATGATAAGGAAAGAAGAAAAGAACCAAAGGACTACACCGTGTTTGTTTATAAAGAACCTGCCACTCTACCCGAGAAACAATGTAGCACTCCTGAGCAATAGAACATTCCTCTCGAGCATCATGCTGCAATTACCGAAAATCGGGAAATTTCTGAAGATGATGTTTCAAACAATGGAGATCAGAAGAAAGGTCAAGAAGATGATCAAAATGATGAACAAAGGTCTGAAGTGAAACTTTCCAATTATGTCAGAAGACATCATCCATAGAATCAAATCATAGGAGACAAGAAGGATGGAACAAGAACAAGAAGTAAGTCACTAAACACCAGATGTTTACTTTATGATTTTGAGCCTAAATCTGTTAATACTGCACTTGAGAATGAAGAATGGGTCAGTTCTATGAATGAAGAAATAGAAAATATTGAGAATAATAGTACATGGACACTCATACCAAGACTAGATGACAAGAATGTCATTGGTACCAAATCGATATTTAGAAATAAGTTGAATGAGAATGGAGAAGTCACTAGAAACAAAGCAAGATTAGTATGCACGGGATATGCATAAGAAGAAGGTATTGATTATGGAGAAACCTTTGCACCCCTTGCTAGACTAGAAGGAATTAGTATCTTACTTTCTTATGTTGAATTTAAAGGATTCAAGGTATACTAGATGGATGTCAAATCTGCATTCCTAAATGGAATACTGGAAGAAGAGCTACACATTGAACAACCAGAAGGGTTTGTTGATCTAGACAAGAGAAACATGGTATGTAGGCTACATAAATCCTTATATGGATTGAAAAAAGAACCTAGACCCTGGTACAAAAGACTTCATTCATATCTCATTAGCATAAAATTTGTTAGAACAAGTGAAAATAGCAATCTGTACTTCAAAGAAGATACTGATTGTAATATTCTGATTGCTGAAATTTTTGTTGATGATATCATTTTGGGGGGGAATGAATTGTTATACAAATCCTTTTCTAATGAAATGACCAAGGAATTTGAAATGTCTATGTTTGGGGAGATCAAATTCTTTCTTGGTCTACAAATTCTTCAACAAGATGCAGGCATACATATCACTCAGTCCAAATACATCAAGGAAGTTCTGAAGACATTCAAGATGGAAGATTCAAAACCAGTTGGAACACCTATGGCTACCAGATGTAAGATGACAAAAGAAGACAAATCCGGTGACGTAAATCAGACCTTATATAGATCAATGATTGGAAAACTGATGTATGTTGTTCATACGAGGCTAGATATATCGCATGCAGCTGGAATAGTTGCAAGATTCTCTGCTAATCCTAAAGAATCACATATGATTGTTGTCAAGCGAATTATGAGATATCTGAAGAACACCAAGGACTATGGCTTATGGTATAAGAGAGAAGGAAAATTTGAGCTACAAGTCTATATAGATGTTGAGTGGGCTGGAAACATTAATGACTGAAAGAGCACAACTGGAGGAAAATTCTTCATAGGTGACAGAATTTTCACATGGATCAACAAGAAGCAAGGATGCATCTCTCAGTCTACTGCAGAAGAAGACTATGTATTTGTTGCTGCAAATTTCTCCAATATTGCATGGATCAAACAATTGTTGTAAGGTATGAATATGAATATTCTCAAACCAATAATTATCTATTGTGATAATACCAGTGCAATAAACATTTCTAAGAATCCACTCATGCATGCTAAGACTAATCATATTTCTATAAAGTATCACTATCTGAGAGAATAAGTGCAAGAAAAGGAGGTGACACTAGAATATGTTCAATCAAAGGAATAGTTAGCTAATATATTCACCAAGCCATTACCAAAGGATATATTTGAGTACCTGAGATAGAGACTAGGGGTCCAACCCTGTCTATCGGTCAGTAAGCTGACTAGGAGGTTGCATCAGCCTATACCAAATATGAAGATCAGTCATGTTGATGCAAACATTGAGACACATAGTAATTGATTCATATGTACACAACAAGGTACAAGTATGCATTGAACATGATGGAAAGGGAAATTCAAGGAATATATTATGAAAAGGGATGGAACATGATATAGATCAATTTTTTTTGGTATTGTAGTCAAAGGGAGAGATTATTCTCATTATCAAAAGGATCAAAAGGGAGAGATTATCTCATTGAATCATAATGGAGAGATTATCTCATTGAGAGATATGATAAAGGGAGAGATTATATCATTATCCATGAAGTGAAGTTCCTGAAAATCAGAAAGGAAGAGTTAATCAAATATTCAAAGGGAGAGAAATTGATTACATATGAAATATCCATTTAAGGGAGAGAACTAACTAAGGGAGAGAGTTAAGACAAAGAGAGAAATTGTTGTCAAAGGAAAAAGATATTATCAAGAATAGAAACAGTCAAGGAACAACACATATCAAAACAGAGATATCAAATGATACATCTATCCAGTGAAGGGATTGAAGATTGAAGACAATCATTATGTAAGAAACAAATATAAGCTATTTTGAGCTTACCAAAAGCCAGACATTTGTAATAGTTGCATTAGGAAAGCTTGATGAAATTGTTATATTTCATATTGTATTAGTAATAGTATAGTATGATAATGTAGTATGTTGCCATCAATGCCAAAGGGAGAGATTGATGACATGTAACTGATTGAATTTTGAATATGTTAAGTTGATCACCGAATTACAAAAGGATAATGAAAGACATTAAATTAGTTAATGGATTGTATTGTCATTTATGTCAAATTGATATAATCTAATTGGTTATAATAAAAGTGTCAAAGAATTCAGAGAATCAAAGAGATAAATATTATGCTTTTAGTAGTGCATAAAAGATAAGCATTCACAATGTGACTTCAAACACCAATGACTAGTGGAACCCGATGGATAGAGATCACCGAAAGTCAAGTCATAGTGTTGCCCGAGCAAGAACATTGATGAGCATTACCGATGATCAGAATCACAAGCATAATCGATGGCTAGAAACATAGTCTAAACTGATGGAGAAGCCCAAGGAGAACTAGAGTGTTGACAAAAGCTATCAAAGAGTTAAAACACTAGAATTAACTTGAGTTCAGAAATGACAAAATATCTAGCTAGCAGAGCTAAATATGGACTTAACTGGTAGTTATCTTTGTTTTCATCGACAAGATAAAGCTAGAGATAAGTAAAGGATTTAAAGTTGTTTTGTCCACTTGGCAAGAAGATCTCTATGAGATAAAACAAGAGTTTTTTCCTTAAATCTAATTGGCGAGAATTGTGGATCACACCAAGATCAAGAAAATCAAGAACTTAACAATGGTGATATCATGTCTATAAAACAAACAACTTAATTCATTACTAATTGAGAGGGTGAATGAATGAAAATAGGATGCTAAAGAGAAATTTCATACAGTCCTGATCAATCAAACTGAGGAAAGAGCTAAAGTTTTTTGCAGACACCGAGAAATAGAGAAAAGCATCACCAAACAGAAGTAAAGTGGAGAAAAGGTATTAACAAAGATATATTGATCATATTAGTTTTATGAGATTACAATCGATCTAAAAATATTCAAGTATAAGTTGTACATGTGAAAAAATCATATTGTTTCTATTGGCAAGTGATCATTTTGTGTAAATGTGATTCACTTTTTAGTTGTCATTTATGGAAACACATCTAGGTTTCAGATCAATTCCTATAAAGATAGGTTTTGTTGATTCAGAAATTGACTAAGTATAGAAGCAGAGATATAGAAGTATTTTGGATATTAAAGATCGAGATCGGTGAACTAGGGAAATAAAGCTTAGAGGAAGAAAGTATTGGGTATGTATGACCTCCAACTAAGATCAATTTGGTTTTAGTAATGTCTATGGTGAGTTATAAAGAATTGAAGAAAGACAGACTGCATCAGAACAATGATACAGAGCAGTTGGACAATAGCAAAGATTGAGGGAGTATGACATGGAATACAAGTAATCAAAGTTGTATTTTGGTTGTTGATAACCTACACATTGAATATACAAGAGCAATGACTATGAATTTTATATTTACTATATTAAATCTATCTTGTGAAGGCCGACTTTATAATATTTGTAATATTCATATTGCGAGCCAATTTTCTAGAGTTGTGAGATATATATGTAAGATATTTTTGATAAAGATATAGGTGGTTGATGGAAAGTTGGATGAGTTGTTGAACAAATAGCAGAGAAGAGAATGACATAGATCATTAAAGACTTATAAAGGAACTATCTAAGCACTATTTTTGCTTGTTTTGTTCATGAATGAGAACACTTTGTAATCAGAATTACTTTGTAAGAGTTGTAAGCTCAGTTGGCCCCTAACAGGGTGTTGTGAACCTTTAACAGGGTTTTAATTCCTTTAACAAGGAAATGTGTTATGTAATATTCAGCTCCTAACACGACTATCCTAATAGGGAAATTATACTTTAGTACATGCTTGTGGGTACCATCCCCACTGGGGTTTTCCCTTGGCCAGGGTTTCCTCAAAAACAAAATATGGTGTTATGAGTACTGTGTCATTTTCTTATGTTCTTTTCTTTACTGTAAGTTTATGCTTAATGTGTAAATGGTTAAAGAATTTAATTAAGTGATATAATACTAATTCACCCCCCTCTCAGTATTATCCAATCCTAACAATTGTTATTATAGCTTTTGTCCCTTGGAGAGAAAGTCTAACAGCTTGAGGGAGTTCAGAATGGATTTGGACAGTTTGTAAGAAAACTTTGATGTTGCACTTGAAGACTTGGACAAAGCAAAAGCATAAAATGGAGAGATGATAAATTTATAAATAAACTTAAGGAACAAATTGAGTTTTCCAGAGGTCAAAGACAAGATCTTATGGTTGAGATAAAAAAGGATTCAAATGAAGACAATTAAGATCAGGCGAGGCAACTAAAAGAAGAAAACGAGACTATGAAACTTGAAAATGAGACTATGGCTAAAAAAATACAGATATAGAAGGATGCTAAGAATAAAGTTGAAGAAGATTTAAACAATGCATTAGATCAAATGAAGAATGAGGCTGACAACTACAAGAACAAGTACCTATAAATGGAGAAATACAATCAGATTATAAAAGGTGAACTTGTTGAAGCAAAGAAACACATTGAGAAACTTCACACCAACAGTGAATTGATTGATGAAAAGAGAGATAAGAAAAAACCTAAAGGTGATATGACTGGTATTGGCTTCAATGAAGATGAATATTCAAATAATCAAGAAGAGAAATCCAATGAGAAGATTGATGTTCAGAAACCTTCTACTGAAGAACCTAAAGAGAAGATCAGACCCTTCAGAGGTAGATGCTTTGGTTGCAACAAATTTGGGCACATGAAGAGAGACTACAGAGGTAATGCCCCTTTTAGAAATTTTTCTTGTTATTGTTTTAATTGTAATGTATATGGGCAGAAGAAATTAGAATGTAGAAAAACTAATCAATCTGGATATAGACAAGATAATGGAAGAGAATCTACAGTGAAACCTACATGCTACAAATGTAACAACATTGGACATAATGTGAAGTACTGTAAACTGCAAGTTAATCAGGAAAGAAGACCTCCTATATGTTACAAATGCAATAATCTAGGACATATAGCAAAGTTTTGCAGGTATAATGGATCAGACAAAAGAAAAGTAACACCTCCTATGAATTCATAGAAGAATGGAAATGATATTGGTAAGAGTGTTGCAGATTTGAAGAGTGATTTTGAAAGTTGTTTTAAAAAATTAGAAGATAGAAACAATGGTAAGATATGGAAAATCGAAGAAACAAGTGAGACATCAGTTTAGGGAGTGTCAGTAGATGCTACTAGATCTTCGCTTGATGGTAGTAAAATAGAATTGACCTAATTGGCCGATCATGGCCTTAGGGGGAGCATTGGATACAAACACCAGAATATATCCTGCCCCAAAATTTGTGGATTGAGCTTGAGCGAGCTTGGGTATGAACTTGGACGACATCATATACCATACATCTAAGAGCGCAACATCAGCCGACACATATTTTATTCACGACATCTAACAGCCAATTGGACAGTATTGAGTAAAATAAAAACTTATGACTTAAACTTGTATAAAGCACCATTTGATGACCTATCTCTTTACCATTTGAAAAAGAGTGAGATAAGGAGATCAGAGAGAAGAGAGATTCAGTCTACTCTACATTTACTGTGAGTGATCGATTGAAGCATAAATGTGGAATTCAGCTAAAGAAAGGTATTTTACATCATCTAGCTATGGATGCACCTATTATTTTCAATGTTGTAGATCGACCTAGGTACAAATTTAAGAAAAATCCATTTAAGTCCTGTGAAGAGGATCCAAAAGGAGCATTTTCGCAAACCCCGTATGGCATATTACACGTAGAATATATTAGGGCTTACATACATTGTAAGTATGATATACTAGGAATTGATGAGATATCAACTAAGATGGAATATATGACTAATAATGGAATCATGAAAGAAGAATACAAACACATTGATTAGTTAAGAATAATGAAGATTCTAGACTTATGCAAATTCGATGACGATGAATGGTTTCAGATACTATTGAGCAGGGTTCATGATCTGTTCATTTGGATAGGTAATTGACCTATGAAGATTTGTAGTGACCTAATTCATGAAATCACTAGAGTGGACAACACTGGAGTCATCCCTATTGTAGAGAAACATGTTTAAACAAAGAAGTTGAAAACCTAACTCATTCTAAATGGGATAGATGGGAAATGACTATGAATGACATCTTTCAGCAAGATGTGAGACTTATTTCTATGATACTTGGATACAAATTATACTACAGTAGTAGATCTAACTCAGTACCTAGAGGAGTAATTATGATGGCATGGAGAATGGTGAAGGAGAATGTGAAATATAACCTATGCAAACTTATGGCACAAAAATTTCTTGAAAATGTGAAGCTAGTGAAGAAGGAAAGAACTAAGACCTTCAGATTTGGTTCATTATTGATGCATATGTTTATACACATTGAGCACAAATTTCCTGGCTTACATCCTAGTGGTTGGAAATCTGGGATAGCTATTGGTATTCTAATCTCACAGAGCTACAAGTGATAGAATACTACTTGGGTTGATGGAGAATTGTTTACTATGATCAAAATCCTTCAGAGACAAATGAAAACTAGATACATGATACATGAGGATATTGTTGAAAAGTACAAGGATACAATCTATTTTATGGTTGAAACTGATTGTGTATGTTTTGAGGTAGTCACACCTAGAAAGAAATGGTGTTATCCCATGGGTTATGAAGTAAGTTATGAGGTACTTACCATTCAAGTAGAACATGTTCTTGAATCAGAAGAAATATGGGGAACATATGAGGAGAAATCAGCAAAGGTGAGAGAGGAACAGACTAGAGGTTTGAGGAAAAGAATAATTGAAAAAATTGTGCATGAATGTGGTGTAAAAGAAGGGTTGGCAGAAGAAGAACTGAAAGAAGTGAAAAAGAAGATGAAAGATAGATCTCTTGGACTAGAAAGTGGAAGTACTTCAGCCCCTCCCACTCTTGAGGTAGTTATGATAGATAGTCCACCTCCTCCATCACAACAAACATCACAAATAGAGAACATCACTCCTAGAGTAACTAGTTCAAGCATGCAGACATCACCTATAGATAAAAGCATAGTGAGAGAGGAGAAGAAAATAGAGAAGCACATATGGAAGCCTAACATGAAGATGATGAAAAGAGAGAAATATAACAAGGTAAACTGGTAACAATTGAAATATATTATGACACGTTTGGAGATTCAGATAAGCTTAAGATTGAAGACGTTGTGATTGATCATCTACTTAATTTCAAAAGGAATCTACTAGAAATTGAAGGAAGTATACCTAAGGACTTGTATGGGAGATTGGAAACAAGAAAACACTTAGCACAGATTGAGGATGATACAATTAGGAATCAAGAAATTGATAACATGTTACATGTGATATCATTACAAGAAAGGGAAAGGATATTCAAGGAATTAAAACCTTTACTAAGGACCAAGGTAAGATTGTTGAAAATGATAGTGAGGAAGTATGATTAAGTCACTGAAGAAACTCGTAAGGCACTAGAAAAGATATTGATGAATGCTACTTTTGACAAGACTCCACCTCCTAAGACCACTTCGCCTACACAATTAGGAATGGGAGAAATATTTAAATAAAATGAGACTAATGCTGAGACAAGAGAAGTAGATCCTCTAGATTTCTATGTTTTTGGTGTGCCAGTGACTGTTGACACATCTCAAGATGAAAAGGATCCATTTGCAGGGAATGTGGACACCTCTATAGCAGATGAAGCTGAACAGGATGAGGAAGAGGAGAAAAAGAAGGAAGAAGAACGGAAGACAGAATAGAAAGAGGATGAACAGAAAGAGGTAAACACTTTATCTATCTCATTGTTGGCAAGCAGTGATCTAAATGTTGATAGCATGGATAAAGTTGAATTGGTCAAATTGTCATTTACTGCATTAAACAAAGCCAAGGAAAGATAAGAACAAAAATGAGACAAAAAGGCTATAATAATCACAAGAGCAATTGATACTGTGAAAAAATTGCTTCCAGTACCTATTGTTTTCCAGCACAAATATGACATTGAAAATATGAGAATAACACTTGATGAATTTGATGGACACTATGAGAATTTGATAAAGATGGCAGAGGAGAAGGAAGAGAACATATATTAAGAGAAGAAGCTTACATAAGTTTGCAAGTATATCACATGGGACCTAGGCATTGTGAAAACTTGTTTGACAAATGCAAAGAGTTGCATTGGACATGGGAGAAAATTATTTAGTTATTGCATGAATCCTATTAGGCACATTCAGAACATGGAAGATATTATTGCCAAGGAAAGGGAAAATTTGAACATTATGATGGACAATTGTCACAATATATAAAATAGTTAGACAAGGAAGTCACAAGAATTTTGGCAAAACTCAGTGTTTTGGATAATGAGAAAGGGAGAGTGTTGACAAGATTTAATTTTCTAAAGATTTTAATCACTCCTAAGCTATCAATACTTGAGGTTCATTTATCAGACTTGGAGAAAGTGATAGATTCATTGACTAAATCTATGCCCAAAAAATTGAAAGAAGCTGAGACCACATTATTTCCATTGAATGGCATCAATCATATCAGTCAGATATTGTTCAAGTCATGGAGCACAAAAGTGAAGATCTTGGAAGATTCCTTTTGAAAGATATTCTAAAACTGGTGAGCAAGCACTAAATCCTATTGTTTTGTATGCACCTTTGTCATTGTTGTCAAAGGGGGAGAAGAGAGAAGAAGAATAAAAAATAATTTAAAAAAAATATAAAAGAGAGAAAATGGGAGAAGAGACTAGAAGAGGAAGGAGAGAACATAGAGGAGACAGTTTTGTTGGAACACTTATTCATTTTTTATAAGTGTTGCCATCAATGCCAAAGGGAGAGATTGTTGGAAAGTGATAATTTTGTGTAAATGTGATTCACTTTTTGGTTGTCATTTATGGAAATACATCTGGGTTTCAGATCGATTCCTGTAAAGATAAGTTTTGCTGATTCAGAAATCAAGACTATTTATAGAAGCAGAGATACATAAGTATTTTTGATATCGAAGATCAACATTAATTAACTAGGGAAAGAGAACTTAGAGAAAGATAATATGGGCTATGTATGACTTCCACCTAAGATCGATTTTGTTTTGGTAATGTCTACGATGAGTTATAAAGAATTGAAGGTAGACAGAATGCAGCAGAACAATGATACAGAGCAATTGGACAGTAGCGAAGATCGAGGGAGTATGACATGGACTCCAGACAATCAAATTTTTATTTTGGTTATTGATAACCTACACATTGACTATGCAAGAGCGCCGACTATGCATTTGATATTTACTATATTAAATGTATCTTGTATTGAAGGCCAAATTTATAATATTTGTAATATTCATATTGGGAGCTGACTTTGTAATGTTGTGAGATATATATGTAAGATATTTTTGATAAAGATATAGGAGGTTGATGGATAGTTGGATGAGTTGTTGAGAAAATAGCAGAGCAGAGAATGACAGAGATCATTGAAGAGTTATAAAGGAACTATCTAAGCACTAGTGTTGCTTGTTTTGTTCATGACTAAAAACACTTTGTAATCAGAATTACTTTGTAAGGGTTGTAAGCTTAGTTGGCCCCTAACAAGGTGTTGTGAACCTTTAACAGGGTTGTAATTCCTTTATTAAGGAAATGTGCTATGCAATATTCAGCTCCTAATAGGGCTAGGTCTTCTAACATGGAAATTATACTTTAGTGCATGCTTGTGGGTACCATCCCCACTGGGGTTTTCCCTTGGCCAGGGTTTCCTCGAAAACAAAATATGGTGTTATGAGTACTATGTCATTTTCTTATGTTCTTTTTCTTTACTGCAAGTTTATCGTTAATGTTTAAATGGTTAAAGAATTTAATTAAGTGCTATAATACTGATTCACCCCCCTCTCAGTATTATCCAATCCTAACAGTTTTAGTTTAACCATTGACTAAGAAAGTCTCTTAACCGTGCAGGATTTAAAGATCCTTTCTATATTGAGATAAATCCCAAGGAGTATCAAAAAGTTTGATCATGAAGATAGAATGAGATGCCAGATACCTATTGACAGGCCAAGTGAGTGTTTGATCAAGGAAGGTAGCATAGAGATGCCCGATATCAAGTGACAGAATAAATTTTTAAATATTCTAACAAGGTCACACCTAAATGTGTGTTTTTAACCTTTAACAAGGTTGGCTCTTCACCGAGTTCACTTTAGAAGAGTGAAAATTTTTGGGTTACCAATCCCAAGTGGTTTTTCCCTTAACAGGGTTTCCACATTAAAAATCCATGTGTCAATGTGTTTATGAGTCATTAATTTAGTATTTTTCATTACACATAGCTAATTTGGATTGATCGGTATACTCTATATAATTTACTTTCTTTTGGTAAATTAACAGACTCCTACTCGATAAGCATATAGTATAAGGTTTAACAAAGAATTTTGAGTAGTAGTAATTTGATAATTGTATTGGAAGGCATTCATCTTATAGGACTGAAGATAACTAGAGGCTAGATTATTGTGGTACTAAGTTTTTGGGTTGATTATTGGAATATTTTTGAGGCCACTAATTCACCCCCCCTCTCAGTTATTACTAACACCAAAATGGTACCAAATATTTTACAACCATAGCCTATGGTGCCTTATATAAAATATCTAAGATCTATCAACTTGTAGTGCTCATGTTGCCTTTAACTTTTAGCTTTATTTTCATTCCTTGAAAACCATCTTTGGCTTCTATAGAAAGAATACATAGTGTAGATAATTTTAACATTTATAGGGTAATAATGTTGTCTATTTGATGTATTAGATCAATTTCTATCTCAGAAGAGTTGGTGATGTGCATTTAGGCCCTCAAGTTGAAGAAAGGTGCTCATTTAAGAGATACAAAATTTACCTTAGTGAAGAAAGAATATAAATATGGAAAAGTCAAAAAGGAAACGTACTGCATTATATGAATATATTTTATACTAAGAGCCATATAAGTTGTAAGGTTTGTAGAGTAGCTAGATAATTTGAAGGAGCATATAGATTTAAAGGTGTTCATGGTAAGTGAGATACTATGACTAAGGATATGCCCATTATGTCAAGTTCAAGTTCCAATGTTCAATGTCTTCAATTTTCCACAATTCAAGGGTAACAGGATCAACTATAGTTATTAAGAAAGGATTACCATTTTTTTTGTGTTGAATTCAAATCATTTTAGAATTTTATTTTGTTTAGCTAGTTTTTAAGATGATTTTATATCATTTTGTTTATAATAGGGTTCTTTTTTGTTCTTATTTCATCAATTGTAAAAAATTTAGTTATCAAAAATAAATTCGTCGAAATGTAATAGTTTAAATTTGTTTCTGGATTTGATTGTGTAAAAGCATAAGATGTAGACCAAACCTAACTCAAAGGCTTTGTGTTTCCTCTCTTCTCCCAATCTCTTCATATAGCTTTTGACATCCAACCACAACATAAATAACTTGAGAACTAAGTTCATGTTTCTTATGAAACTATCATTTTAAATTATTGCCACTCTTATCACAAATGATATGAGATGACTGCTACTACCACTTGGAAATTTCTCTTGTCTTTAGTCATTTTGACATATTTGTTTTTGTTAATATTACAATTTTAGGGCCCTGTCACTAGTTATTTAGCATTTTTTTCTTTGAGGCTTGCATGCCCTCTCTTCTTCCCATCTCTTCATATAGCTTTTAAGCGAGGCTTGTTCTGCATCTTATGCTTTTAAATATCATGTACTCTCTCTCACCCTGATGATGGATCATGAAGTGCTATCTGAAATGTTGGTGCTAAAAATACATAAACAATGAAAGCCAGAAACAAATTTGAATTAAAAATAGACAGTGGAATTCTGTTAATGCTGAAAAATGTAAAAGTGTCCAAAATTATCGAAACTAAAAATTATCACAATTGTAACTAGATCCATTATTACTTGCACATGATTTTCGTCCTGAGGGGGACATTATAATATTTAGCCTCAAAGAAAAAAATGCTAAATAACTAGTGACAGGGCCCTAAAATTGTATTAGTGACAAAACAATTTATATCAAAATGACTAAAGACAAGATCAATTTCCAAGTGGCCGTGAAAACCATCTCATATCATTTGTGATCAGAGTGGCAATGACTTATAATGGTAGTCACTTAAGAAACATGGACTTAGTTCTCAAGTTTTGTAAGTTGTGGTTGAATGTTTATATCCACAATCACAATTCTTGGTTGTTTGTGAATGAATGTGTTTGTCCCTAATTATAATTGATGTAAGTAGATATGTGTTTCATTTTTCATAAATTTGGTTTTTGATATAGATGTGTTTGTCCAAACATAGACTTGTTATAAGACCATAGATAGATGTGTTAGTCCCTATCATTGATTCCATGGATAGATGTGTTTGTCTGTATCCTTGGATGAAAGGATAGTAAATACGGTGAGGCTAGTTCCACTATTTATTTTCATGAGTAGATGCGTATGTACCTACACATATCATATGATGAACTAGTCAAAATGGTCATCAACTATTGTTGATCAAATTATCCTCATTTGGGGAAGAATGCAATATGGGATGTGTTAGGAATACAGAATCATTTGTAGGATGTATATAATTATTTATTGGTTTTGTTCAAGTTTGTTTAATATCTTATTATATTAGTGGTATGAATGTTGATTTTTAAAGAAACTTAATATAATTAGGGAATTTTTTATGGAATTTCTTATAAAATAAGATATGGAAATCCTAAAATATATGACCCATTTATTATTTGTGTAAAATAATTGCATGCTTCTATAATTATTCCCACAATTTCTATCTCAAACATCAACACGAGGTTTGAATTAGAAAAACCCCTATATAACACAAATCTTTCTTCCAAAGTTTTGGTTTGCACAAGTTCAACTTTGATAGAAAAATGGTACAAAAAGAACATAACAAACTGTTATAGGTCATCATATTTTGAATGGACAAAAAAAATTGACTAGTGTGACCAACGCTCATGTCTAACTATTTTAAACCCAGATTTTTGAGACAAAAATCTATTGAACCTCTTGACTACAATTTTCATCCAGCACCCATGCCTAAAAATTTTGACTCCAATTTCTAGATCTAGCTTCTTCTTCATACTCTTTCCTAAATTTGACTTACTGTCTCTGCTTTCCTTTCTGTAATCTATTGTTTATGCTAAAAATACTCATTTTTTCTATAATTAACCTATATCATATAAAAATCTCAATATCATTGTAGCAATGGAATATAATCCAAGTGTTCGTCTCTTTTATCAAGAACGTAGCTGAGACTATTCGTGTTTTAATGATATTATATGGACATTGGAGATCTTAGTTTGCATACAAAAGCGTAGAATCTCATTTCCAACCATATCAATACCAAATAACATATGGGTTGAAATATAATAGAAAATCATCAATTCTCTACAAGTGTCATATAAAACCAAACTCAAGATAGATCACCCCTTAACAATGATAGACCACCTACTAAAAGTAGCTTGAAGTCAAAATGTTACATAAGACTTTATTGCTTATTAACAATCCTATCCTTTGACTCAAACTAACTAATCCTTGTTTTGAGGGTACTCCCAGCGTTCACTATGAAACTTAACTCTAAATTAGAAAAGGGCCTCCAAGACTCTATGCTAGTGTAATCCACCTTCCAATTTTCCTTACAAGAGAAAACCAAGGTAGGCTAATGCCAACCTGACAAAGAGTTAAATCCACGTCTTCCCTCACAATTTCCTTTTCCTTACTAATCTCCACTAAAGGTTGAGACTCGTGCTTGTAATCAAGATTAACAACATGCAAACTAGATTTGTTCACAAGAGGATAAATGGATACATCATTACTCTTCATGGTTCCTTGACCATATCCTAAAGAAGGGAAGGATCTATTTTCTCCTTTTCATTCTTGGAATTTTCCATCCTATTTGTAATTGTGTACCTAGGAGAAGTTTGGGCTTCCCTGTGATGATCGAGACATATCCCCTAAACTAATAAACTATTTATTACACCCTATTACCAATTTTGAAGATGACATGATCAAAGAGGAAAACATCTTATCAAGGTCAATGTTACACAAAATATAATAAATATAGAAATATATTTTGAATTATGCCATCTCACCAATTGTAATGGAATACATAATAAATAATAATAATAATTGCATTTCTCCCCACATGCTAATGGTAATTTAGGGAGTCGAACCCAAATAAGGATGCTATTAATGCATTAATTTTTTTTAAGACCAAAGCCTATTTTCATCTCTGAACGGTAGAACAAGATTCATAGAGGACTATATATATATTTGAATTGAATAAATGCGTAGAATTACAAAGGAATCATGTCAGAGCTTTTCTTTTTGAGTCTGCTTTGTTTTAGTGCGCCGGATGAGTTGTAGGTATCGAATAAAAGTTCATCGATATGTTGCATTATTTGAATTAAAAATATATTCTCCATAAGAAAAGGAAAGTAAAGCACAATACATGTGCCAATGTGCCTAGTGCGTGAAAGTAAAGCACAAGTCATCAAGAGGCCAAATGTTTTCTGAGTAGAAGAAAATACATGAGCAGTCCTTTACGTTCAGGAACGAAGAAATCATGGTGAGTGAAATGCTAAGTTTGGTTTCTTTGGTTGCATAATGCCTGCGATTTTTCAGTGAAACAGCATTAAAATAATGGTGTTAATTTTATGTGTTTGCACAGATGCTTAAAAAGCCAAAGACTTTAATCATTATTTCTCAAGTGGGGAAGCTCCGATTTCACCATTCCGTTCATCAGGTACCCAGAAATTTAGCTCTCAAAATTTTGCATTTTTGAGGGTGTTTTAGGGCTTGGCTTAATCTGCATTTAGTTTGATAATTAAGAGCAATTATTTATCTACTTATGTGTACAAAAATAAACATGAATTTTTAAGTAGTCTTTCCTGAAACCAGCATACCTTGAATTCAATGTCAAAAGTTTCTATTACTTCAGATTTTTCACTAAAGTAGATATCGGACATTCGTTTAAAACAAAAACCCTTGTTTATAATCTACTAAGAACATTTAATGATATTTGATAATTAAAATTAAAGCTTAAAATTAACATTGTAAATTCATTAATCAGTTTAGTTACACACAAAAATAACAAATAATCATTTTATTTTTATATAAAGAATATTTACAATTATTAAATTAAATACATATAAAGATACGGTTTTATCTTTTATACATTAATATTTGTATCCAAAATTTTAATTAGTTAAGTATTGTTATAATAGTGTAGGTCTTAGATTATTATTATTATTATTATTTATTTTCTAGTTTCGGAAATATGTTTTATTTTATTGTCCATGTGATATATGTTTACTTTTTGTTATTGCTTTAAGAATCTCTTGTCTACTTCATGTGACTCATTTACGTGCATAGGATTTCTACACATTAAATTAGAGTTTTTTATTTATAAATTTTTATTTATTTTTATAAAAACGGCCCATTCCTAGTGTATGTATATCACTATCAAATATTGTGTTAGTTATTGTTTGTATGGGTTAAATTTTATTAAAAAAAATTCAATCTATTTATAATTTTTATTTTGTTTTTAGAGTAGAAGTTGAAACATTTTGTTGGTAAGGCTATCACAAGATTCAAACCTTTGTTTTTGTTTACTGATAAAAAAATTGTTTTGTAGAATTTTGTTAAAAAGTTAAAAGGTAGGGTTATTAAAATTTATTTCGATTAAATTAAATTTTAATTTGAATGACATCGAAGTTGACCTTGGAAATGATTAGGATTGCCTTAAATTATGAGTACATATTTTTATTAATTTTATGAACATGTTTTCAATTAAATTAAGTTGGGAACGCCCCTACTCATTACCAATCTAACCAAACCATCTAAACCTAAACTAGGACAAAAATAGTTCCAAAACAACAAAATACAACAACTAACCTAAAAACAATAGGGTTGGAATCGACTTAGAACAAACATAAAGAAATAGAGTTTTGTTTTAGCTAACAAACTTTACAAAAATCTTATAAACACCTAATGAAGATCAAAGTTAACTTCAAGAAGTGGGCCCAATAGGACAATCTACGACTTTTGAGCTAAAAGGGGTTGACATTATTTGTTTTCACAAACAATTGCATCTGATTACAGGGTAGCAAGGGGTGCAATGTTGTTTAAGACATTAGAAGTAGCAGAAGAGTAAGACAAACAAGTTGCCATCACTAGAACAGAAATCCTATAGTGCAAAGAGAGGAATAAAGGAGCCAAATGATTCCAAACATCACAAGTTGCCACAGGGGGGACACACGAAGTAGGGGCCATTATAGAAAGGAGAAAATCCACCAAGTAGATCTAGGGGTCACTAGGGAAACAACATGATCCAAGCTATCATGAACCATTGAAGCAAGAGCATTTGTTTGAGAAGGAGGCATAGAGTCCATTGGCAAATTGGAAATAACGTTTGACTCAATAAGGAATATTTTAGGATGACACCATTCAACATCGTTCCAACAATTAGGAGAGGAGAGGAGAGGAGGCTAAAGCTATAAGGAAACGAGGAGGCCAAGTGCTTGATTACAAATCAATGTCCAAATTTGAATGAAACTACTTTGTAATTTAGGATTCATCTCCAATGCAACTCTCTCACTTGAAGAGAGATCACAACAGGAAGAGAGGTCCAAATTAATTAGGATTGTTGGAAAGGATGTGTGTGAGAATAGATTGGTATTAGGGTTGACCATAATAAAGTAACCTAGTTTTTGGCCCATAGACTGATAAGTAGAATTGCATGAAAATTAAAAAAGGGAGATGAGGAAGCCTAATCCATGTAGAGGAAAAATTAACAAGATCCACTAGATGGTTGAAGGAGGGTGTTCAAGGGCATAAGGTTACGACATAAGAATCTCATTTCTAGATACCCTGGGAGAGAATGACATCTCTATCATCCCTAGAGTCTCTATCATCTGTGGAGTCAAACAAAATCATAAAGAAACCATGAGCACAAGGATAGATTTGTTGAACACGCCAAATAATTGAGTAGGGGGTGAATCCTTTATTCAAAAATATTTTCACAAACTTTAGTGAAAATGTAAATGGATATGTAAAGGATCATGGTGTACCAAAATAGGCCCTTAAGTGACAATGAAAATTCTAAAATTAGGGTTAGGCAAGTTAACGTACAAATTTGAACAAGTTATCAATCATATCAAAAATATGTAATAAGAGAATTTGTAGAAAATTGTATCTAGTTTCTAAGCTACTAGCCCTTCTAAAAAAAATATTTGGTGAAAATTTCAAAATTCAATACAGTAGTACAAAAATATCAGGAAAAAGATAAGAAGTAGGTGTATGTCTAAGCACCTTAAACCTAATCAAATGATAATATTTTTTTACAATATTATAGATATAAGTAGTAGACTCATGTCCAAATGTGACGCATAGTTTTTTGTAATTTTTTTCCAAGTAAATAATTAATTATGAATTTCCTACTACAAATTTTCTAGAATTTAAAACTCTTGTGTCTAATCACCTTAACTTAGTCTAAACTTCATCAAATTGAAAACTTTGTTTTCTTTTCTTGTAGTAGACGAAGCGTAGTGTTAGTAATAACTGAGGGGGGGGGGGGGGGGGGAA
>MU223104.1:2752286-2774554 GCA_018584345.1 Thuja plicata
CATCCTTGAATCAACCTCCTTCTTAGGCTGTCAATAGGATTTATGCAAATTCAATGCTACTTTCATGAATCAACCTTTTTGGTAATCTATTAGGATATACCTCAATTATAGAAGACTATTAAGTCCTGCTCTATTAAGAGACTTGATGCTTCAATGGTTAAACTGAAACACTATGACCTGTTTCTAATACAACTTTGAATTACAGATTTTTAGATCTATTTAAGTACAATACCTCTCTGATCAATGTATCAATTCAATTACTTTTGCTCCACACTTTCTTCTCTATGATGCTGTGCTTCACTGTTTGTTGGTGTCTGCAGAATTCTTTAGCTCTCCCTCAGCTTAATTGATCTAGACTGGAAGAAGTTTATCCTTCACCAATTTCTCTTCAACATCCTCTTTCTATTCACTCCCCCTCCGTATATCTGATTGCTTTTGGAAATTAATTATGCTTGTCTCTTATATAGACATGATATTCCTTAATTCATGATTCTTGATTCTTGGCATGAAAAAAAATCCACCCAAATTGATTTACAGTTTTAACTCCTGATTTATCTCGTAGTTATCTTCTTTCCAACTGTATAAATCTTCTTTAAATCAATTACTTAACTGTGGTCAAATAAAACAAATAAAACAACTAGTTAACTCAGTCAATTATGCAGTTCGTCATTGGTGACAACTGCCAGTTCTGTCGGTTTAACTCTAGTTAGCTTCAGGATCTCCATCTGTCGGGCAACTCTATTTTTAGTTTGTCGGGCATCCTGTGATTCTGCTTCGTCAGACAACACTGTCTTCTGCTCGTTGGGTATCACTATGACCTTTTTCTCTATCTTTACCGATGGTGTGCACTCTGTTGGTGTTGTCTGTCACTTAGTGAGTACTTGACTTTTATACATTGCTGAAATCATATTCATTGTTCCATTGATTCTCTAAAGTCTTTGGCATTATGTACATGACCGTATAGATGATATCAAGTTAACATCAATGACAATACAAACCATTAACTATTTTAATGTATTTCATCATCTTCAACTTAACATTATCAAACATTCAATCAGTTACATGTCATCACGTAGAATATGATGCATGTTTTGTATTTCAAAGATGTAATATTGTTTGAAAGTTATAAATATTTTTCAATCAATCTATCAATTAGGAATTTAGATGTAACTAAATTAGAAAATAAATAATAAATACTTATTCAACTCAAAATTTGACAGCAATTTTATTTATGGAAAGTTAAGATTCTCCTTAAGAAACCCTGTTTGTTTCATCAAATTTGGGTAAAAAAAAGTTGCCAGCTACATGGTCAAAGTATCAAGATCGGAGGAAATATGGAAAACACATTTTTTTGGTTGACCATCTAGGTTTGGCATCCTAAATCCAAAACCCAAGACAAATCCTGAAGAAAATCCTTAGGTGCGCCAAAGGTATTGTGTACTTGATATGTATCAGGTATATGATCCAAATTGGATACCCGTTTTCAAAAAAAAAAAAACTCATTTTAGTAAAATGAGCATAATGTTTGTGTTTCATTTTAAAATTTTAATTTTTCATAAGCGTTGGTAAGGTGATTACGAGACCTAAAATATGGATAAGGTAATTTTATTAGATTACAAACGAAAAATTAATTATAATCATTTGAAGCGAATCCTTAATTTTGAAATTTGTACTAATCATAACTTTTCCATACAAAATTATTCTTTTTTAGCTCAAATTTTCTCCTATCAGAATTGTCATAGTTAAAAATTAGCAAATAATGAAATAATTACATTTTATGTACTAATGAGTTTAAATTTTTTCATAAATCATCATATAGGGTTTTCTTTTTGTTGATCCTTTGTACACAATTTCCCAAAATGGCCTAAGAGAAATTGTCTCTCTATACCTCTCTTCCCCACTCTCAATTTACTTATTTGTATCTTTCTCTCTTTCCCTTTCATTTTATATCCCTTTAAATCCATCTATATCCCTTTTCCTCACTTTGCATCTCTCTCTATCTCTCTTTGTCTTTGTCTCTGTCTCTATCTCTCTATACTAATTTCTCTTCTCTCTATTTATGTCCCTCCCTCTAACTCCCTCTATCTATACTTATTTATTACTTGTCTCTATTACCTCCTTTCTATGTCACTCTTTCTCCCTTTCTCTCTATCCCCCTATAGATATATCTTCATGTCTATCTATATCAAAATATCTCCAGATCTCTCTTATTTTCTTCATATCTCCCTTCACCTATCATAATAAATCAATTAGTTAGAGGGGGAAGGGATGGGATGGTGTGGGGTGGGGAGAGGTGGGATGGTGAGATGATAGAGGGAGAAAGGAGAAAGGGACAAGGGGAATGTGGGAGATATGAGGTAGAGAGAGAGAAGTGGGATGGAGAGACAAATGAGGTAGATAGAGAAAAATGATAGTTAGGGGAATAGATGAAAATGGAGAGAGAGAGAGAGAGAGAGAGAGAGAGAGAGAGAGAGATTTTCCTAGGATGTCTTAAGGGGTCCTTAGTGCGTTAACTGGTCCTAAGTGATCGTCATATGTATTAATGAGTCATAGGATATATTAATTTGTCTCAGGATACTTTAATAGGTCTTAGAGGATCCTAAAATACATTAATGGGTGCGAATGAGTCCTAGGATACATGAATGTGTCCTAGGAACCCTTAAGACCCCTTAGGACCTCTTACTAGAAATATTATATAAGGGCTCCTAAGGGCTGTTAAGGAGTGTTAGGACACATTAGTGTATGGTAAGGGGTCCTAAGGGGTCTGAAGTGGCCTTAAGGGTTCCTAAGGGTTACTACAACACATTAATGTGTCTTAGGACCCCTTACCATAAATTAGTATATGGTAAGGGGTCCTAAGGGGTCTTAAGATTACTTAGGACCCCTTATGACCCTGTTGGTATTTCAAATTGTTATACTTTTTAAAGAAACCAATATACCTTGATACTAATGTTAGGAGTGGTTAGCTCCAAGTATGGAAACTCTGCAAGGTAACTGGACCAACTATAGGGACAAGATTTCCCTCTACACTTCTGGCTCTACAAAACTAAGATGGGTATTCCTAATCTAGATAAAAACTCAACTCTTTATATCTCCTATAACTCTAAATTTTAACAACAGATAATGGTAGTAAAGTATGAAATGATAACAACTCATTCATTGACTCTTCACTACTATTTAGGACAAATAACTAAAAACCAAAAATGTAAAAGTAACTAGAATGGTTTTGTTGTTTTTATAGGGAATAATATAGCCAAACCTATTCAGATTTCTATCAATATAGAAAATAGTAATTATTGATTAGTGCTTTATCCATTGGGTAATGTTTTTAGTTTAGATACAAGATAGAGAAACTAACAATTGTCAAGGAATCAAAACTATACATACAAATAATTCGGATAAAAAACTTCTTATAAGATCCTGTTGTAGACAAACCAAAAGAACTTATGTCATATCCAAAGCATTATTTGATTTTATCCTAGATCAAAACTAAGGACTAATGATATATACACACATAATTTCCATACAATGAATCATAAGATTCACAACTCAATAGTTTAGGAGGAAGGAGAGACTTAAATCTAAAATATTGTATTAAGTATAAGGAATCCAGTTTCAATTCCAAAATATTTCAAAATATATTCCACTTCAACAAATGAAAAAATATTGGCATCTTTCTATTCTATAATGATACTCTCTAGACATACACCTGCTATACTCACTGGAAAAAAGTAAGAAACCTAATGCTCTCAACTTTCCTAATTCTCTAGCCCTTACTTAATGATCTTGAAAATACCTTTATAGGAGCAGGAACTGCAACAAGCTTCAGAACATTTAGGGTTAGGGCTTATAGTAATAAATGCATTCAATTCATTTAGCTACCCTATCATCAAGTTATAACCCTATCGTCACTCCAATTTCTGCAATCTGATCTGCAACTGCCATACTTCATGAGAAAAAGACCTCCAGGGTTAAAAAGTCTTATAAATATTATCAGAACCATAAGATATCACTTCATCATAAATGCTCCTCACAGCTATTAGATTTCCATTCAAACAGGGATCTACATGTGTGCAGGCACAACCCCAAAAATCAGAACGATGCATTTCTATCTCAACAAAAAAGTCTCAGTCCACCACCATGAAAACTCTAAGAAATAGATTTAAATATTTAAATATCAAGCTCTAAAGGCTACATGTTGTGCAGAAAAAATCATCAACGGTTGAGATTTGAAACTTTTCTAACTTTAAAAGCGAGCCACAAATCTTCTTTATGTTACCTGGGCACTACAAAGATCTCATCAGACACGTGACATTGCATCACAATGCCTTTAACATTATATATTGATCATATCCTTTTCAAGGGAAAGTGCCAGCCAATGGATCAAAAACAAACCAATTTTCCTTTAACATGTCCTTAGCCTCAACATCTTTACACGTGGTGATCAGGTGCGATGCGTTGAACATTATCTATTTTTCATCTTTCCTTTGAGGCTTCACACCGACCACATGATCAACTCAAATATGATTGATCTTTAACCTTTCTTTAGCACTGACCCAGTCCTACCAACCGCCATCTGTCACCTTGTCGCAATGCCTTGAAGGTTAAAAACCTACATCTTTAAGATCAAAGCATTAGGCCATCCACACAATCATCAAGAACCTATGGTACCTTTAATCTTCTTTTAAAAAAACCAGGACCATGACATTAGCACAACTACATGTCGAGCAGGTGAATTTCCTTAATGGTTAAAACACTAGTATCTTTCCAACCAAGGAAAAGTGCCCAGCGTAGATATTCCTCTAATCTGTCAAAAATCTTGTTAACCTGCCTTTGACCAGAGCACTTTCTATCACTTGTATCTCTGAATCACTAGATGCTTGGCCTAAGCCATGGTTTATCCTGAGATTGAGAAACAACCACTAATCTTATGAGCCTCCTAGACACATGTCTACATCTTGTCAAATCATGGCCTTGCATATCCTGATTGCTTAATACTTATCTTTACTTTGATTTAGTGATAGCCACACATCTTGGTCTTGATCAATGATCCTCGTGTGATCTCAAAAAACTTTTCCTAACCGAACTTCTATTTTGAGATTCAGTGACATAGCTTTATCTTGTGATCTCCAAATGAAAGTCCCAACCATGGTTTGGTCTTGAGATTTACAGAAAAAAATTATCTCTAAATTGGTGGATAAATGACTTAACTCAGCTTAACTCATGAGACTCAAAGATAACCCCTAATCACCATAGTATTGAGGGTCCTCAATAAATTTCCAAACCTTTTGAAACTTAGCCGCCACCTTATGAGATTCATAGACAAACATAAATTATTAAGTCCCTCCTTTGTCACTAGATCTCCAGATGCTATGGACTTAACCACAAACATTATGAGACTTGGAGAGAACCATTGCACTTAATCTCATAACACATAAAGCATATTCTCTTCCATCATGAGATTAAGATATAGCCATGCTGCGCCAAGTCGCTAGACGAAATAGAATATTCGGTCTCGATTGCAAGATTAGGAAATAAGAAGAAAGGCACATGGTCTAATAAGACTTAAATGACATGAAAAAAGTAACTTGAAAATATAATGGGCCACAAAGACTTAGGGATTTTAATGAAAATAACCAAGGGTTTAAAGCACAAAGACATTAGGACTTAAGGATCAAGGCAAAAAAATTGGAAAAGCCTAGAACCATAAAGATTTTTTTTTATGTAGTGCTAATAGTGGCTCCGACTAGGGAAGGTTGAATGCAAGTTCAACACTAGATTCAAAAAATATGGGACAAGCAGACCACGTACAGGAAAAGAAAACTAACCTACTGCAACAACTAAAAAAAATAGAAGGAAATATGTACACACTTACAAACAACAAAGAATTTCACCTCTGCAACTTTATTCACTGATTTGAAGGAATTCAAACCAAGCCTGATAACCCAAAGCCATCACCAATTTTATGATCCAGTTTTCCCTTTTCATAAACAAAATTATCTGCTCCCTGCTCTAGAAACAAGGTGAAAATGTCTATTTCATCTGCCTGACCAGTCTTGCTAATATTTTCTATTAACTTAGTATTCAAAATATCATTAGCATATTCACCATTTGAGCTTATATGGACATCAGGTAGACTTTGAAAAACTAAATCATGTGGCATATGCATGTTACACCTAATAGATAAAAATAAATTAGACCTAATGCAACATTTATCAGTATTAAACCTCATGCTATATCTTGGAAAATCACCATCCAAATGAAAAGGAAAGAACTCAAATTCTGCCATATTGCTAGATTCATCATTTTGTATTTTATCACTATTTGCATATCTATTTTAGAGTTCCCTAAAGAAATTACTTGCAAGTTATCAACCTTACGCAAACCATTAACTTGTCTGAAGGAAGGAGGTCACACATCAACACACTTATCATGTATATGCACATCTTGAACAATTGAAAAACCCTCTTGAAGTGGTTCAATGAAAAACTGAGGATCAGTATGAGCTATCAAAAAAGCTCCTTATTTTGAGTTTGCACCATCAAAGTACATAGTCCATAAGTCATTTTGATCTGCAAGATTATCTTTTTCCTTAGATAAAAGCATACACTGGACTTCTCCTCCAACCTTCCTGTCATGTACCTGGAAAGATCCAATGTCAGTGTTCAAGAAACAATTCATATTTTCATCCTCACTTTCCTCAATCATGTGAGGAGTTCTAATTTCCCTGGATAGCTTAACATTTTTTTCTAGCAATATCAAAGGTGCAAAAGACAAGTCATACTGAATACTTCCTCCCATTGAAGCACTCCATTTCCTTCATAATAGCATTCCATATTGGGGAGGAATGTCAACCACTAGGACACTCATTGTTAGTATCTTTTCAGGATATGCAGCTAATCTGTAAGGTAGGGCCTTGATAGTACCTATGACAGGTACCTCCCTAGAGTCCATTTCCTGACATCTTCCATGAGTAGTATCAACCTACAATCCCATTGATTTCATTATCTCTGCAGGTATAATAGTGTTGGACGCTCCCGAGTCAATCATGCAATTTTTTAACATCTTGTCATTGATAACTAGAGTCAAGAAAAAGGGATCCATAGTTCCTAAAGAAGTATTCATAACATTAGTGTCTAGATACATCTGAGGGATTTTTGAAACAAATTCTTCTGATGCCTTTCCCTTTATCTCTATTTATTCTGTATATTGTTTACCTTTTCAACACCTTCTAGTTTTTTAGAGCTTGTGGAAAAATGCCACTTGTCAATAAGAGGACTTTCTCCTTTTGTTCTCCTATTCTCATTATTTCCAATAGTGGGACCTTAACAGTCATTTGTGATAAGAATTTCCCCATATCAACATGGGTGTATTTTAAGTCAAAGATGTCTTGCCTCATAGTAACAACATTTTCATCTTCCACTTGAGTAGCTAAGTTTGGCTCAATTCCTTTATTATCCCTTTGAAAAGGAGAAAAAAATTATCTTTGGCATCTTTGTTGTTATTTTATGTACAACATTTTGGCTATTTGAGTTATCCTCTTTTCTAACCTTTATTTTCTTCACACCCTCATCAAATTTTTCTTTTCCTTGTATCTTCTTAGGGGGTGTTTTAGTTTTCTTAATAAACATACCATCTGGTCTATCATCCGCATTACTAACCATCAAATTTCTCAAATTAAATGCTACTCCTTTCTTAAGTAACTATGTCTAGAATGATTTGTGCAATCTCTGCATCTGAAGGTCTTCTTACTAAAAAATGTTCTTTACTCCTTTGAGAAGTACACATTATGTTATCAATCCATTCTTCTTCATCAGATGCAGCCAAATCCCCGATTTTCAGCCTCATCATCAGATTCCTCTTCACCCCTTAAGTGTGAACAAGTCATTGCACAAGTAATGTTATCACAGTATTCATCTTCCTCTCCCCTCTCTTTTTGTGCTTCATTTTGAGGTATACTTAAAGCAACAAAACAATAGTTAGGATTATGTGGAGAGAAACAAGCTTCACACCAATAATCCTCATTACACATGTTAAAAAGGTTCTTTGTAGAGGATCAGGGGTCCCATTATCATGATTTTCCTTCCTTTATGAGAGAATAGGCTTCCCATCCTTCCATTGGGTATGATAGGAAAAATTTTGCATCTTTGGTTGTCAACTATAACTGTTATGGGATGGTCTATTATTATTTGGATCCCTATAATCTTTTGTTTTTTGCTTCTTTTTGATTGATCCTAGTACGCCTCCCATCATCCCTTTTACCCATTTTTCTTGGTACTCTTATACTCATATCTATATTAACAATTGTCTTATAGGCTTCACTAATGCTTTTGGGATTCTTATCTCTAAGATGATATCCCATTGTAGGATCAAAATCATTTACATAAGTAGAAAGACATACCTCCTCATCAAGCCTCATTTTTTGAAACAACCTATGCATAGCCTTTTGGAATCTTGTGTTAAATTCAGAAACTCCCTCATTTGAATTTTTCTTGATATTATTTAATTCATTCAACAAGAATCCCTTATTTTTCTTCTCACCATATTGATCCTTAAGGTGATATTTTAGTTCATCTATAGATCTTGTAGAGCCATACAATAACCCTCCAAACCATTTCCTGTCATCTTCAACTAAAGATTGAACAAAAAGTTTCAGCAACACATCCTCGTGTATGATGTTCAAATCATCCATGATATCAATAAAATTCCTTAAATTTTCCTCACAAGTAAAGACATTATTTCCAGTGAATCTAGGAATTCTATCTCCAATTTCATTTGGAAATGCATTAGGATAACCAGGAATATCAGTAAAAGAAAATTGCTTATACCTTTTTGCATGGGTTAGTCTCCCTGAAAATCTATCATCATTTTGGAAAGGAGATAGTTTGGCATTTGATTTTGAAGGAGTCTCAGCACCAACATGAGAAAGCCCAGAAGATTGTATGAGAAAATCAATCTTCTTCTTCATCTCTAAAGTAGAAGCATCTGCTTATTCTTTCTCAAGCATTTTGGCCATGGTTTTCTTCTCCTTTTTGGATTTCTCAAGATCAATGTCCAATTTAGACATTTGATCTAATGGAATTTTGTGACTTTTGGGTTCATTTATTTCAATTTGTGTCAACTTCTTCTTCCCTTTATCTTTGGAGATTTGAGCATCAATATTTTGGTGAGTGAGAGGCCTCTCTTCATTCTTCTCATTCTATTTCAGGAATTGTTTTCTTAATTTTTTATTTCTTCTTTTCTCTTTTTTTCTTCTTATTTTTCTCCTCTTTCTTTTGTTTCTTTATAATGACCCATTTCTCTTGGAGGAATCTATTATATCCATCTTCATCTTCAGAATCTGAGGAAGTGGTGTTAAATTCTTCTCTCTCACTAGGAGAACTATTATCTCCATATGCATCCAATCCCAAGTCTGGAGCCTCTTCATATTATGTTGTGTTTCCTTCATGGATACATTATATTGAATATTCTATCCTAGTGTCCTCCTCTTGTCTTCTTGGAGATGGATTATGTTTGGTCTTCTTTTCTCTCCTAGGCTAACCATCCCTAGAAGTAGTTAGAAGTCCACCTTCCAAAATATCTTCTGGATGACCTTTCACCCAAGATCTGGTATTTTAATGACTCGTACTGGAAAAGTATGTATGAAATAATAAATATTACTCAGCACTGGTGTAGATATTTATCAAAGTCACCACCCAAAACAATTTGGGAAAATATGATACTAACCAAGATAAATAATTCACTAAGGAAAACTCCTAAGTGAAAAAGGAGTGACTCTATGCTTCCAATGATCAAATTACTAGTCATTTATGATAATATACTGCACTATTCCCCATAAGAGTCTCCAATATACCTTGAGACTAATGTTAGGAGTGCTTAGCTCCAAGTATGAAAGCTTTGCAAGGTAACTGGACCAACTATAGGGACACAAATGCTCTCTACACTTCTGGTTGGGCAAAACCAAGGCGGGTACACCTAATCCAGATAAAAACTCAACTCCTTACAATTCCTTATAACTCTAGATTTTAACAACATATAATGGTAAGAAAGTATGAAATGATAACCACTCATTTATTTGATCTTCACTACCATGCAGGACAAACAAATAACAAAAAAAATGTAAAAGGAACTAGAATGGTTTTGATGTTTTGATAGGGCAGAAAATAGCCAAACCTATTAAGATAAGTATCAATGTAGAATATAGTAATTACAGACCAATGCTTTATCTATTCGGAAATGTTTGTAGTTCAGATACAAGATAGAGAAACTAACTATTGTCAAGGACATAAAACCATAAATACAAATAATTGAGATCAAAAAATTCTTATAAGATCCTTCTGTAGACAAATCCAAAGAACTTATGTCATATCCAAAGCATTATTTTATTTGATCCTAGATCAAAACTAAGGACTAATAACATATACACAGATAAATTCCATGTAATGAATCAAAAGATTCACAAATCAACAGGTAAGCACCAAGGAGAGACTTAAATCAAAAATATTATATTAAGTACACGGAATCCAGTTTCAACTCCAAAATGTTTCAAAACATATGCCACTTGAACAAATGCATAATATTGGAATCTTTTTGTTCTATAATGATACTCTGTAGACATACATCTTCTATACTCACTAAAAAAAAATTAAGAAACCTAATTCTCTCAACTTTCCAAATTCTCTAGCCCTTACTAAATGATCTTAAAAATACATTTATAGGAACAGGAATTGCAACAAGCTTTGGACCATTTAAGGTTGGGGCTTACAATAATAAATGCATTCAATTCATTCAGCTACCCTATCATCAAATTGTAACCCTATCTTCACTCGAATTTGTGCAACCTGATCTACAGCCGACATACTTCATGGGAAACAAACCTCTAGGGTTAAAAAGTCTTATAAATATAATCAAAACCCTAAGATATCACTTCATCATAATGCTCCTCGTAGCTATCAGATTTCCATTTAAATATGGCTCTATAGGTGTACAGAAATGACCCCAAAAGTCAGATCAACGCATTTATATCTCAACACCAAAGTCTCAGTCCACCGCCATAAAACCTCTGAGAAATAGATTTAAATATTTGAATATCAAGCTCTAACGGCTATAGGTGGCATAGAAAGAAGAATCAACATTTGAGATTTGAAACTTTTCTAACTTTAAAATTGAGTCGTAGATCTTATTTAAGTTACCTGGGCACTACAAAGATCACATCGGATAGGTGCCATCATGTCGCAATGCCTTTAACATTATATGTTGACGATCTCCTCTTCAAGGAAAAGTGCTAGCCACTAGATCAAAAAGAAATTGATATGCCTTTAACCTATCCTTAGCCTCAACAACTTTACATGCGACAATCAGGCGTGATGCCTTGAACATTATCTATTGTTCATATTTTCTTGGAGGCTTCATGTCGACCACACCATCAACTTGGATCTGATTGATCTTTAACCTTTCTTTAGGGTTGACCTGGTCCTGCAAACTGCAATGTGTGAACTTGTTGCAATGCCTTAAAGGTTAAAAACCCACATCTTTAAGATCAAGGCATTACACCATCCACATGATCAATAAGAACTTACGGTAACTTAAGATGTGATGGTATAGATTTGGTGTTGTGATGATGAGTCACTGTGTTGTCATTAATATCAAGTATTGACCGAGTATTGTTAGTTTGTTGTCATATATGTGAGAAGGATGAATAGTGTGTTTCAAGTGGTTTTAGTCCTCATGATTCTTTAGGGAGACCTGAGAGTTTCTTTTGAGAATAAACGTATGATCGCAATTGTTGAATGTATTATTTGAGTATATTGTGTTTGATTGAATTATGTTAGGGAAACTGCTAAAACACTTTGTGACTAGCAATGTGATTTGACTAGTTTGTCAAATCTATGTTGAGATAGGTGGCATGATCATATGATTATGTTGCTAATATAGTTTTGAGTTAATGGGTTTGACTGTAAATTATTTGGATGATCGGTAAGGATGTTTTGGGGTTTTAGAAGTTGTTTCAGTGAAATGTGACAATGCCCTTTAGTCACTGATAGTAGATCTTCTTTTGGTGATCAGTGATCAAGTTGTGATGAATCATCTATGTTCCAGCTGTCATGCTAACATATACCAATTCATTTGAGGTGATGTGTTTCCTTTAAATTGATCAAGGTAGACATTATATCAGGACGACGGCTCGTTTTGTCAAAACATGTTTGACTATTCTTGACAAAATTAGTTATATGACTCTATCTTGTGGCCGGTTGGTTTGGTAGAGATGTTTTTTATATTGGTATATGTGTTTTGGCATGATCTCTTTAAGTGCGGAGATTGAAACACGTTTTCAATTGTTTTTTGTAAGGATTAAGGTGATGTCCTCCTTAGGGCTTGATGAGTGATATTTATATCATCAAATCAAAAATTTGTGTGTGTAGATTATTAGTGTGAAGGTGTGATCAAGCCAGAGTATTCCAGAGCAATCTGAAGAGTGAATGAATGTGCTCTAGAGGATCTAATCAAGTAAATAAGTTTCTATTTTCCAGATCAAAATACCCCAACAGGTTTCTTATTCTAAATCCTTTAACCAGATAGATCCTAAGAGGTCTTATTTATACATCTATTAATAAACTATCTCATTAAATTGACTTTGAAATCTCGTAAAAGAGTTACTCCTAACAAGGAAAAGCTCCTAATAGGGATAGAGGTAAATTCCATAACTGGGTGGCACCTAATAGTGTCTTTGTAAACTCCTAACAGGATAAGCTCCTAACAGTGCATATTTCAGAAGAGTACATTAATTGTGGGTCCTCATTCCCACTGGCTTTTTCACCCATTTGGGTTTCCACATGAAAATATATTTGTTATGTGTTGTATTCTTTGTGGTAGTTGTGTTGATTGATTAAGTTTCATTTTATTATCTATCGGTGAACTTGTGAATGCTGTTTTTGAGTTAAGGAAAAGATAAGTTGCAGATATATTAGTATACTGACTCACTCCCCCTTTTAGTATTCTTGGAATTTTAGAAATAATAATTGGTATCAGAGCCTTGGTCCTCTTTGTGGTGAATTTTAACAGCTTGACATCAAGATCTAAGAATGATAAGGAAAGAAGGTCCTAAGTTCACAAGGGACAACTACTTGGTGTGATGTGGTAGAATGAAGCTTTATGTAAAAGATATGGGCAACTAGTATTGGAATCACGTTGTTACTAGATATGTTACACCAATTGGTATTCTTATTGTAGACCAGCTAAGGGAATAACAAGAAAATTCTACAGCTATATAATCCATTGCAAGTACATTATCTGATGCAAAGTTTGTTGATATCCAAGATCTTGAGAACACCTATGTTATGTGGGAGAAATCAAAGTTAGTGTATGGTGGTGATGTACATGTACAGAAAGATAAGGTTGGTAAGCTAAAAGGAATGTTTGATGACATGAGGATGGTTGAAGGTGAAAATATTTAAAAGTATGATCAAAGAATCAAAAGGCTTTCTTTTTTGCTGAAGATGGTGTTACTGATGCGGAATCTTAGGGTAATGAAGAAGATGAATTTACCTTTTTTTTGTTAAGGAAGATGAATTTACATCATATGGCCAGTGACAGAAGCAAGTTTACTAAGTTGAAAGAATGTGATGGTGGAGCACTAAGGTTTGGTAACAACTCTCCTTTCTTAGTAAAAGGAATAGGATCTATTGCACTTAATAGAAAAATAGATTGTGATAATGTTTATTGGGTTGAAGGCATAGTATATAATTTCTTGAGTGTAGTATAGTTGAATAACAAAGGTTATCTTTTAGAATTCACTTGAGGGGAATGCAGGATACTTGGAAAGATATGGTGATCTAATGGCTATCGGTATGTAGACTAAAGGTAACTTATTTTCTCTAAATCCTATTGTAAAGAGTTGTCTGATTGAAAAAGTTGATGATAGTTTGTTGTGGCATATGATATTTTTTCATGTTACCTTTGATAGTATAGTCAAAGGCATTAAGATGAATATTGTAAGATGAATACTAGTAAGACCAAACAATGTCAGTAGCAAGGAATGTCAGTTGGGAAAGATAACTAGTTCTGTTTTTAGTAGTAATTCATTTTCATCTAAAGGTATTTTTGATTTAGTACATACTGATTTGTGTGGTCCTATGAGAACAAGAAGCTATTATGGAGATAAGTAATTTAATTTTTTTTGTTGATGATTACTCTAGGATTGTGTGGACTACTTTTATACATGACAATTCTGATGCATTCTATATGTTTAAGGTGTTCAAAGAATGAGTTGAAAAAGGAAACATGTAAGAGTGTGAAGTGATTGAAATTTGACAAAGGTGGTGAGTTCACATTTGTGGAATTCACTGAGTTTTGTGAAGAACATGGAGTTAAGAAGAAAATGTTAGCTCCTAGAACTCCTCAATAGAATGGGGTTACAGAGAGAAGGAATAGATCTATTATTGATGCTACAAGAACCATGATGATTCAGAGAGATCTATCTCATATGTTTTGGAGAGAAGTTGTTTGTATTGATTTTTATATATTGAACCAGGTACATGTGAAGAAGGGCACAAATAAGATTCCATATGAGTTATGGTTCAGTCACACACCTAGTGTGAAATACTTCAAAGTTTTTTGGATAATATTCTACATAAAGAGAGATGAATATTCAAGGAAATTTGATCCTAAGAGTGATGAAGAAATGCTCCTAGGTTATTGTTTAAAGAGAAAAACATACAAGTGTCTAATAAAATGAACCAACAAGTTGATAGAAAGTGCAAATGTGAAGATTGGTGAATTCTTAGAATAGAATGATGTTCCAGAAAGAATTAATCATGAGATGATTATGGGATTATGTATGTTCAACCGGTGGAGAAAGAATTTTAAATTCAAAACAATGAAGAACCAGTTCAATCGGAAGAATAGGCTTCTAGATTTGAACTAGTGTTACCAAGGTATGTAAACTTGAATCATTCTACTGATCAAATAATTGGTGTTAAGGATGTTGGTGTTCAGGCTAGAAGAAAGATTAGAGAAAGTACCTATCTGATATCTGAACCTAAACATAAATTTGTTAAAGAGGCATGAATAATGAAGATTGGGTTAAGGACATGGAGGATGAATTATACCAATAAAGAAGAACAATACTTGGGTACTTGTTCCTATACTTGTTGATAAGAAAGTGATAGTAACAAAGTGGGTATTCAAGAATAAACTCAATGAATCTAGTGAATTTGTTGAAAATAAGGCAAGAGTGGTGGTTAAGGGTTATGTACAAGAAGAAGGCTTGGACTATGGAGAGACTTTTGCACTAGTGGTGAGACTTGAAGGAGTGAGGATTCTGCTAGAAAATGTTTCTTACAAAGGATTTAAATTTTTCCAAATGGACTTGAAATATGCATTATTTAATGGAATTCTAGAAGATGAAGTTTACATAGAACAAACTGATGGTTTTGCACTATCAGAAGATGAAGACAAGGTGTGCAAGCTGCATAAGACACTTTCTGGTTTGAAGCAGGCTCAAAGAGCATGGTATGAGAGACCCAACTCATATATGATAAAGATTGGTTCCATTAGAACAAGTGAGGACAATAATGTTTACTTGAAGATTGAAAAGGATGACCAATTGTTGATTGTTGAAGTCTTTGTGGATGACATCATTTTTGGTGGAAATGATGAGATGAGCATTTCTTTTACTGATGAAATGAAGACACAATTTGAGATGTCTATATTTGGAGAGATAAAATTATTTGTAATGAAATCTACTCTAGTAGTGACTGGTTGTAAGCTATCCAAGGAAGATGATTCTAAAAAGGTGAATGCAACTCTATATAGATCAATGATAGGTAAGTTGTAATATGTTCTTCATAGTAGGCATGATATAACACATATTGTTGGGACTGTTAAAAGATTTCAATCTAATCCCTAGGAATCCCAAATGGTGGCACTAAAGAGAATCTTTAGATACTTAAAAGGGACCAAAGACTATGGTCTTTGGTATGCTCACAAAGGAGGCTTTACTTTGAGTGTATTCACTGATGCAGATTGGGCAGGTAATATGGATGATATGAAGACAACAAGTGGAGGAGGTTTCTTTCTTGGAAAAAGACTTGTATCATGGACAAGAAACAAGCAAAACTATATTTCTTAATTGACTATAGAGACATAATATGTTGTTGTTGCTATTAATTGCACTCAAGTTTCTTGGATGAAGTAGATATTGGAAGGTGTCAAGGAGAAGGTAACTAAACTAGTGACTATCATTTATGATAATAATAGTGCTATTAACATATCCAAGAACCCTTTTATGCACTCTAAGACCAATCACATTGTAATAAAGTACCATTTTATTAGAGAGAAAGTTCAAGAGGAAGAGGTGTAGTTTGAGTATGTGCCAACTGTTGGCTGTATTCCCATTTTTGTAGTTTGCTAGTAAATTTTTTGAAATCCTTAGCCATTTCTATGCTCAAGAGTTGAAAATCATGTCTAAAATTATTTAAATATCTTTGCAAATAGTGACCTTCAAGTCAAAATCGAGTAAAGAATTCAAAAAACCCCAAGTCCTAGGTTTGCTTTTGTTCAAAAATGGTTAAACGCCCTAAAATCTCAGTCATGTTTCTATTTTGAAGTTACTTTTTCATAACTTAAGCCTTTAATAAATCATGTTCTTTTAAGTGTTGTCACTTAGTCTTGTAAAGCCAAGAGAATATTCCATTTTGTTTAGAGACTTAGCAAAAAGGATTTGTCATGTTGTATCCCAATGAAAATAATATACCCCAGATGATAGGGAGACTTAGTGCAAACAATCCATCTTAAGTTAGATCTAACGGTGGTCGGGAAGTCTCTAAATAAACTCTACAGTTAGAAAATCATTCAGTGACACTGAGTTCCTTTAGTCGCCAAGTCTCCTAAGTAAACCAAGGTTAAATACTGGTTTCAAATATTAGTGTTGTCACTAGGTTGTAGAAGAAAGAAAGAGTTGAGTTAAAATTCACGAGACTTAGTGACAATTATCAGATGAAAGAAGATCTAATGGTCAGTGCTAAGTCTCTAGGAAAGTTTGAAAAGTCAAAAATGATTCAACGATAAAGAGACAATGGGATAACACTGAGACACGTGTTTAATAGTAGCATAATCTCTGAGGAAAATGTAAAGTGAATAATATATTTGGCGACTTGGAGATAATGGTCGTGTAGCATCATGAAAAATTAGGGTTTGCCTTTAAAATATGGAGACTCAGTATAGACCGTCAGATGCATAATAAAGAAGATCAATGGTAGTTGGGTTATCTCCAGGTGAAATTAATAAATGAAATTCTATTCAGCGATTAAGAGATAAATCCTTAGTCATGTTGTCTCCAAATAAATTATGAGTTAAAATGTTTTCTCAGTGACAAGGATATTACATAGTCACCAAGTCTCTAGAAGGAAACCAAGGTAAAAAAAAGAGTTAGTCAAAGGCTCAGTCGCCAGGTCTCAGAAAGAATGTGAGTTAAGAGATTTCATCCGGAAACAAGGAGATAATCATTGATCATGAAGTTGATTGTGTGGTAGTTGCTAAGTCTCATTAAGAAACCATAGTTAAAGTAAAATTTTAGCGACAAGGAGATTACACAATCGCGAGGTTGCTAGGAGAACTAGAGTTTGAATAAAGACTTTTCTTCGGCGCCAACATGTACAGTTGCCAGCCAATGGAATTTAAAAGATTTATAACAAGTGTGTTAAAGGGTAGCTGAGATGTATGATAAATAGCCAATCAAATCAAAATTGGATCTTGTTTGAATATAATAAGGGTTTTTTTAATAAAAAAGCACTCATTCATATTTGATTTCTCGTCACTTTCAGAGGCTACAACTAGAACATAAATTGATTTCACAGCATGAAGAATTGAAGATAGAAGTGATTGAATCACAATTATGTGAATTATGCATTGATGGTTCAGAAATAAATAAGGGTTACCATTGATCATTGCTTCTTACCAAGAGTTTATTGTTTTCAGAGAAAGAATCTGCTAAGTAATCAGTGTATGCAGAAAATAAAGCTTCTCGGATTTGTAGAGTGAAACAAGCCGGTTTTCATCCTAGAATTTAGGAAATTACAGTGATGATCAGTGCTCCAGAGCAATTTGAGTGACTAACAGTTGGAATTGAGTGATCTGGAGATAGATTTGTTTCAATATCGATGAGATAAATTAGAACAAAATAGTAGGAAAAATGAGTCAAACAATGAGCGTAGCTTCTACCAGCGGAAAGAGTGGTGATGTAGAAGATGACATGAAAGGAAAGAGAAACTACTTAGAGAAATTCATCGCTCTGGTGCCTGGATCTAGTCAGAATAGAAAGGTAAATGCTGACAATCTTGTAGATGATTTGTAATACATTAGGGATTCTAAAACTGTAGGTTCTTCTGGTTTTTCCCTTTTCAATTATTTTTTCAAGAATAGTGATGAAGCTGTGCCAATTTCGAACCCATGGACCTGTGGACTAGCCAAATTAATAGTCCTTGACATCTTTATAGATGTTTATTTCATTTTAGAAATGTATATTAGGTATGATGCCCTAACCAAGACCATAAAAAGGGATGATGAGAAATCCCTAGTAACCCTAGATAGGAATTCATCCATGAAGGCATTCAATGTATATCATCCAATGGCTACAGAGATAAATTTGAAGAGTTTAGAGGCCAGGTATACAAGAGAGTCTGGTATTGCATCAAAACTGATCCATGAATATCATGTACCTATAAGAATGAAGAATTAGATAGCACCTATCCCAGGTACTGCTCCCTACTACTATAAACACCTAAATTTTTACATGAAATACATTTCATATGCATTGTGGAGAGTTTTGGGAAAGGATGGAGGGCCTGAAAGAATAACTTCAGATATCCTTATGAATGTCCTAGATATGTAGAGCCCTCATACCAATACAAACTATGATTATATTCAGTATATAATTGATAAAATGCATCAAGGGTTTATTGATATCCAGAACAATGAGAAATACCCCAAATTCATGCATTATTCCATATTGATGCATTTGATTTTGTATTACAATTTTCCTCTTATGAATTTCTAGTATTTGAGGCCTTCAAGGTTTTATCAAAATCAGGCCAACCCCATATAGTTCTGGTTAAGAGTGTGGAACTACACCTCAAAGGAATAAGAATTATGTGCTTTTAAGAACTGGATAGTATATCCAATCCTCAAATATATAGGTGTGGATAAGACTAGGCTACCAGTGAAGGTACTGCAACTACTGAGGCCATGCCAATATGTTGATGAGTGGCTAGGAGACCACAACTAGAGAGATTTATATTATAAGAAGAATTTCCCTTTAATCAGGGTGTATGGTTGTACTACCCCACCCCATGCTCTACCATTCCATGTGACACCCAGGATTAAAAAAACATATTTGATTAGACATTTGATTTTGAAAGATAGGGAGCACCTGGCTCCTCATAGGAAGGGAACATTCACCCCTAGACAGTTCAAAATTTACAATTTTACAATTGGTAAAAGGACAGTAGATCCAGTGAATAATTGGATGAGCCATTATAGAATGAATGTAGCCCTGCGTAGATACATTGAAACAAAAGGCTTTATACTGAGTGCCAAGAATCTCTTGACACCCACCATTCCTTATATAAAATAACATGAGGAATGTATGGAGGAAGAACTCATTAGGAATATACTGGAGGATGAGGAGGTCAATAAAAGGGCTCACAAGTTTATTGAATTGATGGAGTTGGAGAGGAAAGTGAAGAGAAAAGGAATCTCTTTTGGGTGTTTCTTCCTAGATTTGCCATATTTGAAAATACTTGATGCCATGGTTGTTAGAATAGTCCCAAAGGATAACTGAGAGGGGGGGTGAATGAGTTATCAGTAACTTTAATTCTTTTTAATTCCTTAACTTCAGAATACAACAAAGTAAATGCTTAATTAGATAACATAGTACACAACACACAATTTGACTACGGGGAAACCAAATGGTAAAAACTTGGTGGGAATTAGCACCCATAATGAACTATACTTGTTTATAGTAATCCCTGTTAGAAGATATTTCAACCTTGTTAGGAGTTGCACTTTACAATGCAATAAGTATAGTGACCTGGTTAAGGGTCAGACCCTAGTAGGAGTCTTTTACAAATAACCCTATTAGGGGTGGTGGACTCACTGTCCAAAAGCTCACTGCTTAATGGTGAAGGCTGCAATCTTCTGTATAATAGATATGCACTATATCTGATGATGAACTATAGAGTAGATGTGTTGTCTTGATTAGTTCCAGTGTATTACAATCTTTCACTTCTTCTTCACATAGACTCTTTATGAATGAACCACATCTGATATTCTGCTCTGTACATCTTCTGTCTCTTTTCATATCATTCACACTTAGCGTATCACAATTGACTTTCTATAAGTATCTTCCTCAAAGTATGAGATCATGGGACTTGTAAGACAACTCTTCATAACATCCTTTTCGGCTCTACTAAGCATGCAAGCATAATTACAACCACGCAAGTATAAACTGAATAGACATGATGCTTCACTAAGTCGACCTCACCAAATTAACTCTAACTTTGCAATCTTTTCGAAACACATTTGGTGCCTTTAGATAACTATCATCAACTCATAAATAATCATGAATATACACATGCATATCCTAAAGATAGGTGCAACTCAAGAAACACGTTACATACGTCAGCTCCTAACAGATACTCTTCCAGAACTGTAACTGCCAATAATAGAGTTACACAACTAGACTGAAACATCATATCTAGATCTGCGTGTATGAAAATAAAATAATAAACATGTCAACAACATGTATCTAACCACATAAGTCTTCATGTCATAATTTTGATAAGTACATATAGAATCACTACTGTGTATTATATGTTGTCATCAATGACAAACATACAATCAATCAACTGAACAAAATAAAATCTCCAACAATCTGCCCCTTTGACATTGATGGCAACATATGATATCAAAAACATCTTCTATTCATGGTGTCCTCTTTCTTTTACAATCTTCTCAATATCCTCATCAAAGATTTCTCTATACTACTGCAATTCCTTTGACTGTGTTTTTGTTCCATGTATATACTCCCCCAAAGTATATGCTCCCCCTTAGTACATACCACCCTTTGACATCAATGGAAAAGGGCACCATAAATCTTTAGGCACAGGTACTACTCCAGAAGTAGAGTAGTCAACCATTCACCAGTCACTTAATGACTGATATTCTTGTTGCTTCTTCTAAACAGACTTGGGAGAGGGAATTACTCCCAACTTTTCCCTGAGATACTCAAAAGTATCCTTTGATAAGGGCTTTGTGAAAATATCTGTCAACTGTTCTTTGGTGCTCACATAGTCCAATTTCACTTCTTTGTCTGCAACTTTTTCTCTTAAAAAATGGTACTTGATCTCTATGTGTTTTGTCTTTGCGTGCATCACAGGGTTCTTAGACATGTTGATAGTGCTAGTATTATCACAGTGAATAACAATAGGATAATCAACCTGAATGCCAAAGTCTTTAACCATCTGCTTGATCCAAACCATGGTTGAACAATTTAGTGCTGCTACAACATATTCAGCTTCTACTGTTGACTGAGAAATACAGTTCTTCTTCTTTCTTTTCCAAGAAACCAACCTGTCTCCAAGAAATACTGCTCCTCCTGAAGTGCTCTTCCTATCATCAATACAACCTGCCCAATCTGCATCTGTATAAACATGAAGTTTTATATTCTCTGATTTAGGATACCATAAACCATAGTCTATAGTTCCCTTTAGATATCTGAATATCCTCTTGATTGCCATTAGGTGATTCTTCTTGGGTTCAGTTGCAAATCTTGCCACAATGCCAACTGCATTAGATATGTTAGGTCTAGATTGAGTTAGATAAATGAGTTTACTAATCATAGATTTGTACAATGTCTTATCAACTACCGTGGAATCATCATCTTTTGAAAGCTTGCTTCCTGTTATCATGGGAGTTCATACTGGCTTACAGTCTTCCATCTGGAAGGTCTTCAGTATTTCCTTCACATATTTTGACTTATTAATGAATATACCTTTATCTATTTGCTTTACATTCAGTCCCAAAATGTATTTTATAGGACCAATCATGCTCATTTCAAATTCATTCTACATTTCTTTTGCAAATTTTGTACTGAGCTTGTCATTACCTCTGAAGATAATGTCATCAACAAATATGGCAACTAATAATAATCCATCAGGTGTCTCTCTTGTGAATAGGTTATAATCTGCTGCTCCTTTCTTGAATCCAATCTT